>MU223136.1:4372835-4385073 GCA_018584345.1 Thuja plicata | reverse complement strand
AAAAATGAGTTCAATCCCAAGTTAGATTGCTTAGTTTATATGATTTGTACATATATTTAATTCATAATTCAAACACGAACTTAATTATAAATTATAATTTAATACAAACATATGTACCTGGCCTCTCAGTCACCTACCACGATTAGGTGTCCTAACATAATTCTTTGGTAACGAATGGACAGTGCCACCAATACCAACTCTGACCTATAAATATATTTGCAACAATGAGATTAGTAGAGTGGTGCAGGGGCCCAAGGTGCAACATAGAGTAATAAATTTACAAAATAGGATGGTAGCATAATAAAATTACAAATTGATTGAACTAAAATTAAAACTTACATCTACCGACCCCTCCTCTGGAATAGTGGGCTGGGTCAACAAAGATAGGAATGATTCTCGTGGGGCCTCTCTCGCACTAGGAGTAACCTATGAGAGTAAAAATGATAGTTAATTATATATAAATGTATTTCATCATAACAACCCTGGTTACAAAATACAAATAACAATATGTACAAATCTATATACAATTGGGCTATCACCCCGAATTGAGATGCCTATGAGCCCAGGCTCTCGAATGTGTGTCGAGACATCGTCATGAGCCACACCCTATACAATAAAGTGCATGTAAAATATTTATTACCACACACAAGTAAAATACATATGCATGCATAATTAATCTTAAATAATTAATTAGCTTTCCTTTGTCGATGCATGAGGAAGGAACCCCCTCGTGCCCTCCACTGACATCAGCTCAGACCTACAAGAGTTCAATAAGATGACAATATATTAGTAAATGTATGAATTTTATTGCTCTAATTGATAGAGATTTCAGCATTTACACCAAATAATATAAAAACAAACTAATGGGTACCCAATTTATAATATACCATATAGGTGTCAAGGCCAAATGAAATGGCCGAAAGTGTGGAGTCATCCACCTGCCTCAACTCCTCCTTTGTCATTGAATGAACATAAATGGACCAAATATATATACATAAGTTTATGCAGTCATTAAAACTAATGTAAATAAATAAATTATTTTTAAATTAAATAAGTCATGTGACAAATTTATTTATAATGTTTACTCTTACCGTATCAACATGACTCCATGGCTCTGCGTACCCCTCCTTAGCACTCTCATGAGATGCATATACTCCATGAGGTGTTGTAGCCTCTATAGTTGCATCTCTTGTGTCCTCCTCATCAATAACATACTGATATGTATCAACATCAGTAAGCAATCTGAGGCACAAATTCTTGCAAATAATGCAAGTATGGGGCACGCATACATGTGAACTGCTGCCAGATGTTGATGTGCCAGCATCATCCACACTAGGAGGCAACAATGACCTGGTTTGCATGATCAACTAATCACTTAGCATGTGAATGGCCCTAATACTCTGTGAGGTAGCCTCTGCAATGATATCAGGATGCTGCACTGGAGGAGGGAGTGCGACATCAGTGGGGGCAACAAAGGTAGTGGACTTTTTGTGCTAGGCAAATGGCCTAGTCTGAGGAGCTCCTACGCCTATGCCCATGTTGGGCCTCATGCTCCAATAATTAACATTGTGACCAAACACAAACTCAACATATAATTTTTTTATGAAATAGAAAGGGAGCTCCAAATTGCTATGAGGTGGTTTATCAAAAACCATCCACCAGCGATCCCAAAAATGTGTGCGCATTGCTTTGTTTATGCACCATTTTATTGATAATTTTGGATTTTTGGGGTCAACTTTTAATCTGGTTTTAGGATTAACAAAAAGGGAAGCTATATCTTCCTTAGTTATATTAAGGGTAGCAATCCCATCATGGTCAAGCCTGTCATCAAATTGGGTGTGCATATCATCACGCCAATGAAGAGCAGCATTATGTTGCTGCGTAAGGGTGTCAATGTTTTCAACAATAGTATTTAGGGTGGCAAGCATAGGAGCTAACATAGGTATATTCTTATACGTGTTTTTGAAGCCTCGTATAGTGTTCAAATTCTCTTGTATCAAATCCTCTAAAGATTGAGGGTTTTGAAGTGGTTCTAGATTATTTTGGGGATCATTATTTGGCGGGGGAGGGTTATTATCTTCATTATTGTCAGCCATGTCTAATTAAATAATATACAAATATTAATTTCATATATTATTAAAAAAATCAATGTAAAACCCCATTTTTACTAAAAAAACTACATTTAACATGAAAATGAAAAAAATTAATCTAGATATAGCAAGAATTTACTTACTGGATAAACTGTGGAGTCAAATTTGTTGTTCGAGCAATCAGCTACCCAAAAAAATTGTGTATAGGATATTTCTAGCCATTTTCCAAACCTAAAACGATGAGAGAAATGAAGAAAGTGGCTCGCGGGATTTGATTTATGCCACAGGATTCGAGTACCCAATTTTTTTAGGTACCCAAAAATATCATGTACCCAATTAGGCTTGTGCTTTGGTGTCAAGTTTGCCTAGGTGTACTGAAACCCAAGCCTACTAAAAAGTCAACAAACATTTTCATGCGCTTTTGGACGAGTGAAAAGTGGATTTTTTCACATCGCCACTTTTTGGCCCCCCATGATCTTGCACATACCCTCATCATCAATAACATACTCAAGATTTATTCCTCGGTGTTGGGCTATGTCAATAGATTATAATATATCATCAATTTGTCTTAGCATTTTAGCTAAGCCTAGATCTTCATCTCACCTCCATAGAACCATCTTGAAACCCTATGTAAATGTAGGTTAGATCACAATCTACTATCCCATAACAAATCAGCGAACTAGGATTTACAAGAAGGAACCTCAAATATAACATTCACTCTGATACCACCTAACATAAGGAGGTTTAGTACTTAGGTCCAAAGACACTCCCAAGAAACAAACTATCTTTTAGATACACCAATTGGAAGCTCAAATGTAGGGAAGAAGGAGAGAAAGAATGCAGATACTTTTTATTAATTCATCAAACTTCATACATGTCATGTTGTAAGGCCTTCCTCGTTATGGCTAATACAATCTGACAATATTACATAATAGTCCTCGTACATATGAGGATCACAAACCTTATATCCCAAAAAATATCCCTAATAACTTCCCCCTAAAGCTAAGAATAGAACACTACATTTATACAAGAGGCTACTGAAAAGGTCAGTCCTAAAAGATCCTAAAGATCCAACATAGGAAACAACATCAACCCAAATTTAGGTCCACACACATCCCAATGAGAGATCCCAAATTAATAAGGTTAACAAAATTAAATGTAGATGTCAGCCAAAGATCCAACAAAATAAAATCACACTCAGTGAGATACGAAATGTGAAAACCACCAAGCCATTGAGACTGGTCGGTGAAACCATGCCAAGAATAGTAAAAAAATTTGGTCAGTGAAACAAAAAAAACCTTCAACCAAGAACTCCAAAGTAGTTACCGAGCAGTGTGCCAAAAGTCTCCAACAAGCTACCAAGCTCACAAGAAAATATTTTTTATACGAAATTTCCATAAACCAAAGATACTCCTACATCAGCATCAAAGAGTCATCTAAAAACTACTAAGGATCAACCAAAAGCCTCAGATCAACAAGTATAAGGATAAAAAGTTGTTGCTCTACAAACAATACAACAAAAGGTTAGTACTAGTAAATTCAATATTGTTGAACAATTAAGGAAAACACACATAAATGTGTCTATGTGGGATGTCTTATCTCTATGCAAGAAATGAGACATGTTGCATGAGGCACTACAATATCTTTCATTATCAAACAAGCTACTAGACCAAAAAACACCTAAAGTTATGATTTTTGATAATAAAGACAAAGCATTGAGAAGCAACCCAATCTAATTAAACTACCCTTTTTACATATTTCAATGATTATTGTAGAACACTTAGTGCATAATTGCATGATTGATTCTGGTGCAAGTAGTTATGTAATGCCCCAACATATTGTAGACAAGTTGGGATTATAGTATGAGACAATGTAGAAGGGGTAGTAAAATTTCATGGGAATTCCATCAAAACTCTTGGGGTCATAAAAAATCTAAACCTAACTTTACATGCTTGCCCCAATTTTCCTCTTCCTCAAGATATCTATGTGATTAATCTACCTCTGTGTTTTTCCATATGCTTGTCATGATATTTTTCAGCCAAGATAGGAGGGTATTAGTCATCAGATTGGTCACACATGTTGTTTAGGACTAGGTATGGGAGTAAGATCACTATTCCATTAGAGCTAATTGAAAAATATTGTATTGAACCATACAACCCAAGTATTGTCAATACATATGCTGATGTTTTATTTAATTATGAATATGCTTATGTTGTTAATGATCCTAAAATGCAAGTAAAAGATATCCTAGATATACTTCTAGATGAGTGTGAAATGTAAAATCATAATGATAGTCAAATAAAATAGCCAATAGAGGTTAGTTTGGGTAACTACCTGATTCATGAATCTGCTGGTTTTATTCCTAATGTCATAAAAAGTACAAATCAGCAATTAGAACAACAAGATAATAGTGTTTGGAAGTTTTTTTTTATGGTTCATGCACTAAGGTTGGTGCAGGAGGTGGTTGTATGTTAATTTCACCTTCTAAAGACAAATAATATTCAACTTTAAGATTTATATTCAGCTGTACCAATCATACAATGGAGTATAAGACATTAATCCACGCTCTTTAGTGGACCTGGAAAATAGGTATTTGTTGTTTACAATTTTTTGGGGATTTAGAACTTATTTTGAATCACGTTGGAAGATTTCATACCACCAGAAATCAATTTTTAAAATACTAAAAGCATAGGGTTTGGGAGTTAATGAATAATTTCAATCTTTTAATTTGATGTCCATCCCAAGGAGTAGCAATAAACATGTTGATCGATTAGCAGCAATTAGTGTACAATATGGCATACTAGCTGATATCATAAAAAGTATGGGACAAAACTATTTCAAGGTAATTGTGAGGTCCTCCATGCAAAATAATACTAAAAATTGGCATGTTTTTTGTTCAGACTAGCAAACAATCAACTTCTTATGATAAGGAGTTGAGTTTTCTAACACAAACCAAAAAAAGTTAAGGGATCAGTATGAAAATCAAATCATTCAGTTAAAGACCAAAAATATTTACAAAGGCCTGGTGATCTTGGAATCTATTCTCAGTACTAATGATCATCCTAGAAAAGAAAGGCCAACTTACAGACCAAGGAAGACCACTATGAAGACATTGAAATTCTCAAGGTTAATTTTTTGAAATTAGGCAAGGTATGTATCTTAGAGGGAAGACATGCTTTTGTATTACTTTGTCAAGAATTTGGTGATGTAGTTGCATGAGAATATTATGATTTGAAAGGGTTTAATCCAATCATAGCACAACATACTATTAAGCTTGAACCGAATGCAAAACTAGTACGATAGAAGCAAATAATAGTTAATTGGAGGCTTGAACCTCTTATGGTAAAAGAGTTAAACAAATTTATTGAGAGAAACATTATTTTTCCCATCAAGCACACCTAATGGGTGTCCAATATTGTGCCAGTTAGGAAAGAGAATGGAGAATTTAGAATTTGTCTTGATTTATATGATTTAAACAGAGCATCAGTGATAGATACGCATCCTTTTCCTTCTATGGAGAAAATCTTACAAGTTCTTTCAGGTTCAGAGTGGTTTGTATTGCTAGATGGTTTTTTTGGATATAATAAAATACTTGTGAAGGAGGGGGGCAGATACAAGAAAACATTTACAACAAAATAAAGTATAATGGCTTATCATAAAATGCCATTTTGATGAGCTACAACTGATTATATGTTTGAAGTTATTTTTTTATATTCAGCCGAGTTGCAGAAGTGATCATAAACATTATCGGTTAATGTATTGTCATTGATGTCAACTTATTTGAGTGTTATTATGGTGGAAAAAAGTTGTTATGTATAAAAGATCTGGAACAAACAATGTTTATGTGGTCGGTAAATGAAGAATTTTGTATACACCGAGAGACAGTAATAACCAAGTAAAATGTAGTGTATATCGAGCACAATGACAATCGAGCTAGGGATTGCCGACACAACATGGTTAATACAAAGACTGAGAAAATAATTCTAATTGAGGCTAACTTGGATGCTAAGCTAGAAATCGATGATTTTGAGGTAAAAGATAAAGTTTTTTATATGATCAAACGGTTATGAAAATTCAAGGAAGACCAGATGACAAAGATTAAAACATGTTTTTAACACAACTGTTGAGGAAGGATCAAGCGGGAAAATGAACGATGGAGATTAAGAGAAAAGATCTGAAGGATGAAAATTAAATGATACATGATGTCAATATAAAAGAAAAGAGATTCATTTTGAAAATACATCAATGCACCTGATGTTTACATGTAAATTTTATGCATGACTGATCAAACTGGTTAAAGACAGAACTGAGTGTTATTTTGTAGACATCACCGAGAAAACTGAGGAAAGAGGATAACCGAGAAGAAAAAATATAAAGTATGAGATGAACTGAAGAATTATAAATTGATCCAAGGTATTATGTACTTAGAATAGATCTGAATATCTACAAATCAGAGTTGTATTTTAATCAAATCATTATTGTATCAATTTAACCATTGTTATAGATAAATCTCTTAACCGAGTGGGACAGTGAGTCTTTATTATGACATTCAGAGAATGTTGATTATTTTCTTATTGACCCCATACTGAATGTTTGGTCAAGAGAGAATTGTTAGTTTTAAATCCTCTAACAAGGTCACATTTTCATGAAAGTTTAAGTTTACAGAATACATTTTCATTGAGATGAGATTTATATGATTGAATTTGTTTTGGTATACAACTGGAGAAATTTGAAATTGTAGGATAATTTGTGAGGAAACTAATTCTAATTGATTCACNATTCCCCCCCCCCCCCCCCCTCTTAGTTATTCTAACACATTTGGGTTGTCCAATGTTTTTTTTATGTTTAAGAAGGCCATGGACATGGAATTTAAAGGTTTGATGTATAAGGTAGTGTTGGTTTATTTAGACAATATTACAATTTTTACCAGGAATCCAAAAGATCATCTACTACATTTTAAACAAATATTTGAGAGGTGAAAAGAATATGGCATGTCATTGAACCCCAAGAAATGTGTGTTTTTTGTCCACGAAGGAAAACTACTTGGTTTCATTGCATCAAAAGAGGGAATTACTATAGATCCAAAATAGGTGAGTGCAGTGCTTTTTCATTACCAACACATAAAAAGGGACTTCAAATTTTCTTAGGAAGAATTAATTTTGTTAGAATATTCATTCCAGATATTTATAAATTATTAATTCCTTTGACTTCCATGCTTAAGAAGAATGTTACATTTTGTTGGACAAAAGATGGCAAAAGGAGTTTTGAACTAATTAAAGGGGCTTTAGATACTGCCCCAACATTGTTAAATCTAAATTTTGCAAATGATTTCACTTTATATGCTTATGGGAACATAGATAACATTTCTTCCATGTTGGCACAACAAAATGATCAATGAATAGAATAGCCATCAACATTTTCCAACCCATCTTTGAAATATTATGAGTTAAAATATTCATTTTTTAAGAAACATGTGTAAGTTGTTATAAGAAGTTTGAAAAAGTTCTGACACATGCTTTCTAATAACAGAATTAATTTTTTGGTTGCTCATCCTTCTATGGAGTTTGTTTATAAATAAAGATTTAAATACTAGAAGGGCAGGCTATGTAACAAAGGTGATGGAATATGATATTAATATAAAAGTTACAAACATGATAGAGGCAAAGATTTGTGTGAACAAATGGATAGAAATAGGGATAGTATTGAAAGTGTTGAATAAAATACTATTTTAGCCCTCCAAGATCAAGTAAAAGTTCTTGTTCCAAATTTAGAATATGATTGAGTAAGTGGCATGACTGATTTATTTCTTACGGGTCAATGTCCTAAAGTTTTAGGAAGATCCAAATAAAGGTACTATAGATTGTAGTATAATCCTTATGTTTTGTAGATGGAGACCTTTTTAGGAGGGATTTCTGTGGTATGTTTCTCAAATGCATTGAATCAGATAAAATTGATAAAGTTTTGCATGAGTTGCACCAAGGGGTAGTTAGAGGCCACTCCTCACTAAGAGATACATCCCTTAAGGTGATGAAAGGTGGATATTATTTCCCAAATTGTAGAAGGTGTGGGGTTTTATAGGAAAAGAAAGGTTAACAGCGCTGCCCTTATAGCCAATTCAAGTGGAATAGCCATTTATGAAGTGGGGTTTGGACTTCATTGGGGTTATAAACCCACTATCAAGTGCTGGTCATATTTAGGTATTGACCGCTATGGATTATTTTACCAATTGGAAATAAGAGTTTTCTCTAAAAGAAGAAAAAGAGAGTGTTGTTTTAAATTTTTAAGAAGATCTCATTTATAGATTTGGTGTTCTAGATTCAATTATATCAGATAATCCTTTAGCATTTACAAGAACTAGAATCTCAAAGTAGGTTGTAAATAATAGTATTTTCCTGAATACTTCATCAAATTATTACTCACAGGGTATTGGATAGGCCGAATTAAAAAACAAATATCTGATTCGGATCATAAAGCATTCAATGGAAGGAAATCAAAGAGCTTGGCATTTAAAGCTAAAATCAGCATTGTGGGTTGATTAGATAACTCCTAAGAGATCAATAGGTATATCTCCTTATGTTTTGGTTTATGGAAAAGAGGCAAGGTTGTCTATTTTATTTGAATTTTCAACACTTGATTTGATAAACCAATTGGACATGGTTGATGAAGAACTAATGGCAGCGAGGTTGGCTCAATTAGTTGAGCTAGAAGAAACTAGGAGGGATGCTTTGGTTAAGATTGAGCATAGTCAAGCTCAAATGAAGAGAAAAATCAATAAAAAGGAATCTCCTAGAATCTTTCAGCAAGGAGATAATATGTTGAGATGGGATGAATTAAGGAGTAGACCTGGGAAGCATACAAAGTTTGATGCAATGTGGGCTTGTACATTTATCGTAACATCTTATAAGCCACATAATGATTTCCAAACTTCCATGATTTAAGGATGGGAGTTACCAATCCCAGTCAATGGGATTCACATTAATCATTGATTTTGAGAAATGTTAGAACATAAATAAGTGCTTAGAGTAGGTTAGTGTTTTCTTTCAATAAGTGTGGTAGTTCATTTTTTAGTTTTCAATAAGTGTGGTGCAACATATCCTTTCAGTTAGTTGTTTTCTAGTTAGTAATGTTGCTCCTATAATATCTTAATTAAACAACTATGCATCATGCATAGTAGATAACCTTGAGGCATGCTACTATGAACAAAGTATGGTTATCAAATGGTAGATGCAACATTAAGTTTTTCAATTTTGTTTTAGTTTACTTCAGTTCAGTTGAGAAGGTTTCAATTTTGTAAAGTTTGGAAGAGCCTCTGTGCCCAATTGATATGTAGGCAAGTGGTTTGATTATGTTTAGCATGAAAACTCCCATGAGAATTTTCCAAAAATGCTACCTATTTTTTCACCAACAACTCAAAACAGGTAGAGGTGATTTCATTTGTCAAGCTAAGCAATGATGGCTCCAACACTTAACTATAACAATAAAAGCCATACAAATACATATTCAGCCACATTCAGTGAAGAAAAAGAGAAAGGGAAAAAAGGGAAAGAGATAGTTGTTTTTCTAATGTGTTTTCTCCATGCACAGGTATAGGTTCATTCATTGAAGACCAAAGGATGAAGTTTTAAAACTATCGAAGGGACATGACAACATGTCATGAAAATTTTTAGTTCAGAAGGATATCAACTTGGATCATCTCAACATAAAGTTATTAACTGTTGAAGGGAAATTACATTTTGTAGTGAAACCTTTTAGTTTGGTTTGAGAGGCTAAAAGGATCTTAGTTTTATATGATATCAGAAAATTAGTCATACAATGTAATTTAGTGTTCTTGGTTTAGTAAAAGATCAAACAAAGAGCACAATTACACATGAGTACAACCATAATAGAAAAGTAGGACTTAGTAGAAAGGATTTATCCCACATTATCCCTTTGTATTTTTATTCAATATTTTTTATGTGGGATCTCACTTAACTAGTAACCAAAATCAAGCACTTTTGGTTCACTTGTACACTCACATGGTATGTGGCTGGGTAATTCAAATAGTGACGTGGACGAGCCAAAGGGAATATTTTGTGACATGGTGACTAGATGATGAAATGGTAGATAAGGAATGAACCAGACTATGACACATGGTATTTTTTGTGAGGTTGCAAGGTTAGCATATGGCCACGAGTTCAAGCCACCATCTAGCGACAATAGTAAGTTGCAAGGTCAGATGGCGGTCATGAAATCAAGTCGCAAACTAGCAACAATAGTTATCACTAGGTTGCTAGGTTAGCATGTTGTAACATCCCGCCATGGAACCCAAGAGAGATTAACCTAGAACATGATACTAATTTTGATGCATAATTTTTTTCTAAAGTTTACACAATAAGACACACATTAATGCAGAAGTAATTACCAGTTACTCACATAAACATATACAAACATAGATTAAAAAACTCAAGGGTTCCATGACGTAGAATTACATAAAAGTAAAACTCAACTAAATAACCTTAACAAAAGATTCTACATAAATAGATGTAACAAACATAACTTACAAATAATAATTACAATCCTCATGGAGAACCATGAGACCTACATAAACTGACATCCATTGCACATGTCGCAGGGTATGTAGTAATCACTCTACAATATAATACAATATCCAGATTAGGTATCACATGTGATACGCTAATAAAAGATTACAATATAATGAATGGTAAGTACAAAACCACCAATGAAGAATCATAAAGAGATCAATTGCATAAGTATCATCAAGCACTGGAACAAGGACGTTGAATCTCAAATGGTAAAGAATCACTACCACTCGTCTATGTGCAACTATTAAATTCCACCCCACTGTGCTGAGGAAATAACAACAGACCCCACTTGGATATCTAAAACCAAAGAAGGAAGTAACCACTAAGCAAGGGGATCCTGATAGCTCTCTAACTCCAAGTGTACTAAAAATAATGAAAGGTAAGACTCACTAATCCAGAGGCAATCGACACATATAGGAAATCTAAAATGTGTATAGGAAGGTGTCATAATGTATGTCTAACCCTTAAGTTTATTCTAGTAGTCTCTTTGAACCCTGACACTCAAGTGACCATACACAGTATCAATGACCTCTCAAATAGACAAAGTCACTATCTTTACCAAACACACACCCCTCAAGGAGGAAATCATCATCTCATCCTACATCTTAGCCTATAATAGCGCTTAAGCATGGGTGAGGAAACACATCTTATTAATTCATTTTAAGACCTCTCAATTACACTTTATATTTTCACATATTAAGATTACTTACAATAAGCGATCCTGACAGCCACTTGTAGGTCCTGACACTTATTGCAAGCCACCCTGTACTATACAACTAGGTAACCTAACCTAGGATCACAGATGCTACATATATCTATCATAGGTTCAAATAATGATATACCCAATCTAGTTCCCCCACACAATAACAAGAACAATCACATAGATATACACTTCTCAGAGAATTCATAACAACATGAGCTTACATAGACAGTTTAGGGTAATAAATCAATACACTCACATCACATCATAAAATAGAAATAAGATGCACCCCCATCTTGTGTATCCTTCCTAAGGCCTTTCTAATTCCCAAACCAATATCGCAAAGCAAACAATTTATGTAAGGATAAAACACCATTACACCATGAAGAATAAACAAATACCTTTGTATATCTAATCCAACCACGGTGTAAACAACTCCTAAAGTTCCATAATTGCTAATAATAACCATTTAGAGAAACACGTAATATTCTATCAATTAACCTTAACTAAGGAATAATAAACACCAATGATCTCTTTATAAAAGACTCATAAATTCATGTATTAATTTAAAGGTTTTTAATAATAACCAAAAAATTAAACTATAACAAATTTATTAATAATTTAATAAATTTTCTAACATTTAAATTAATCTATATTAAGAAGTCATTAATTAGTTTAGTAAACTAAATAAGACATATATAAAACTAGAAATGAAAATTTTTTATTAAACAAATTAATAAATTAATATTTATATATAGAAGATAAATTTTAATTAAATTGCTAATAAAATAATACATAAAACAAATTTCTTAAAAAAAAATTTAAAAAAAATATCAAATGTCATTTGTGGGAGGTGGACCCCACGT
>MU223136.1:4346777-4372613 GCA_018584345.1 Thuja plicata | reverse complement strand
TAAAAGTAATTTTATTTTTTTTTATATAATTTTTTTTCGATTTTCTTTCATTCTATTTTTTTAAAATAAAATAGTTTTTTTTATGTGTTTTTAAAAACATGCATAGCACAAGCAAAGTTTTATTTTCTTTCTTTTTCTCATTTTTGTTTTCTGTTTTTCTGGAGATGACTTTTTTTTTACTGGTGAATATTTTTCTCTATATTTTTTTCCAAAACAACAAGCTATTTTTTTATTTTTTTTTTCAATGGAAGGTTTTCTAAATGCAATTTCTTTATTTTTTTAACACTACTACCCTGCTATAGTCGAGATTGATTTTTCCAAAATAGAGGTCTTCCATAGGGAATTTTTTAACAAAATTCTGACAGCATAACCCTACAATGCTTAATATTTGATTTTCCCTAAAAACATAGATCTAAGGGTTTTCTAAATACCCAAATCAATTAAAAACACCACTAAATCCTAATAAATGGAAATAAAATTTACCAAGCACAAACAAGCCAATTTTTGTAACAAAATGAAAATTAACAAGGGTTTCAAACCCTACCTCAAATTCACCATAGATTTGATCACGAAGCTTTTGCAAGAAGAAGAATCCTGAAGTTCTCCAAATTTGAATCTAATAGAATATCCAGAACCATGAAGACTTGAGAACAATGATCCCCAAATTTCTTCAAAGCTTCCCACATCAACAATATCAAAAAATGCTCAAAATACCAAAATGCCCAAAACATAAAACACCTCCCAAAAATGCCTTCAACCTTCTCCAAAACCTATTATCTCTCAAATGAAACGAAAACTCTCCTAAGGAGATTCAATTTCCCCGTTTCAAGAAATCACAGAAATAAACACTCCAATCAACTCAGTTAACTCAACTTCCAAAACTGAAAGAAAATCCCAATTAATTAAATAAAATATCTTTTATTTGTGCAACTCACACTTTAACGTTTAAAAGCAATTTGTATTTTGAATTCAAATTCAAATTTCAATAATTACAATGCACAAGTAATTAATTAAATATTATATTAAATAGATTAAATATTTAAAGCACAAGTTTATCCATGTAATTAAATATTTAACTATTTAATAAAGCATAAAAGCTAAAATAACTCTAATTTCAAATTAAATATTTAATTAAATATAAATATTCAAATATTTGAACTATAATTAATTCTTTCAATTAAACATAGGTATTTAATTAATTCTAATTAATTAAATACCCTATATTTAATATTTAATTCCAACAATAATCAATTTAACAAGTAACATATTAAATCAAACAAATAGAAATACACACAACTGAGATCAACCAAAATAACCCAAACACACACAAGGATGGGATCCATGAATTTACATCAACTATACAAATTTGGGTAGGGTAGACAAAATGATATTTGTCTAATCTTAGGACCATTAGGCTTAGGGTAGGGTTTCCGATCTGACTGTTAACTCCCCTCTTTATCTTTGAGACGAATATATGGGCATGCTCACTCCTGCCAATTCAGGGAAGAAGATGCCCTATACCTGCAAACTTGACAACACAAGAACAAGCGTGTACATCCAATATAAATATAACAAACAATGATAGGGATCAGTCGAACATGTGGATCTCGCAATGCAAGTAACTACGTCTTTGTCCTCTACCACATCAAATATGCCAACAAGTATATCAACACATATGGAAATAATACACATGCAAGTATGGGGTAAGTAACATCATAGTTCTAACATCAACATAAAATATCACATCATGATAATATCATCATCTATGTACACAACACATGATAAATATATTAACACCATGATCAAAAATCACCATCCACTGAAATAATAAATGCTCACATGAAATGTAGCCTAAAAGAATTTGACAAATCAACTAACATAATAGTGTAAAAGAGTTTGGCATCAAAAAGTAAAAGAAAACTATGGGTGGGTATCACATCCACCCTCCTGGGACTAGGCTTACTCCTGGAATCCTATGAAAAAATAGAGATATAAATCCCATAATCTGGTTGCATCCTCCCAAGCCACTGATGACTCATCATATGGGTCCTATTGGACCCTTACTTGATCAATGGTACAACCCCCTGAGGGTCAAACCTCGCTGCTGAAGAATACAAATTTGAACCAAATCTAGCTGCCTGTCCTTTTCCTATAAAATATTTCAATCAAGAACATGCACAATATCTATAATATAGCGTCTAATTATAGAAACATGGAAAACATAATGAACACAAGATAGGCTAGGTGGAAAAGCAAGGAAAAAATAAAATGGTCTTATCCTCTCTAGGATCTCAAACGACCCAAAAAAATGAGGTGCCAACTTCTAACCCTTTCCATATTGGATCGGACTCTTCCATGGGCGCACTCCAAAGAACACTCTATCCCCAACTAAAAAATTTCTATCCACCATGTGAGCATCTGCATACTTCTTTGGTTTATCTTGTGCAGTGACCAAATGCTCACGAATATGCTTAGAACCTTCTAATCCATGTCTCAAAGCATCTCTAGACAAAGAAGAATATGATCCTCCAATCTATCCCAACTCAAAGTTGTACAACAAGGATGACCCTACAAAGCATGGAAAGGTGACATGCCAATGGAGCTATGATAACCATTATTATATGCAAACTTGACTAGATATAAATAGTCCTCCCAATGAGTCTATCTATCCATGACATACATCCTCAACATATCCTCAAGCACCTAATTAACCTGCTTTGTCTATCCATTAGTCTCGGGATGGTATTCCAAACTAAAATTCATTTGGGCACCAAGATCATGCTGTAATGAGGTCCAAAATGTAGAAGTGAACATAGGATCTCAATCTGAGATAATCCTGTGAGGAATACCATGTAGTCTCACAATGTCCTACATGAAGACTCTATCTATAGAATTCCTTGTATAGGGTGATATCATAGGGGAGAAATGTGCCACCTTGGTCAAGTGATCAACAATCACCATGTTAGCAATTTGTCTATGAGGTGTCAATGGAAAACCAACAATGAAATCCATCGATATGATATCCCACTTCCAAGATGAAATGAGATTTGGCTGTAAAAGCTCTGCTGGATGCTGATGTTCTGCCTTAGCCCTCTGACACTCTAATCACCTAGCTACAAAATCTGAAATGTCATGCTTCATACCATACCAATGGTAGAGATTTTGAAGGTCTATGTCCATCTTATTGACACTAGGATGTGCCGAATAAGGTGCATGATGAGCCTTAGATAAAACTAATGTACACAGATCATCTGATTGTGGTACATAGTTCTGGCTCATGTGACACAAAAGACCATCTGATTCCATCACAAATCCCAAGAATCTTCCCTCCAAAGGTCTCCCTGACTCAATCTATGACTTCACGTCCCTATACAAAGTATCTCTAGGAAGCACTTAGAGAATCCTACTCCGCAAATCTACACTGAGAGTCAATATTGAAATAGTCTATCACTTACAACTCAAAGCATTAGCTACCACATTCTCCTTACCCTAAATATACTTGATCTCAAAGTCATACTCACAAAGAAACTCCATCCACCTTCTCTGTCTAGGATTCAGATTAGGTAGGGTAAAGATATGTTGTAGACTATGTTGATCACTGTGAAGCTCAAACTAATGTTCTAATAAGAAATGTCTCCATTGGACCAATGCATGAACCACTATGACTAACTCAAGATTGTGTGTAGGGTAGTTAAACTCATGATCCTTGAATTTTTGAGACTCATATGCAATCACTCGTCCTTCTTGCATAAGGACTACTCCAATTCCTTCCAAGAAAGCATCAACACAAACTACAAAGTCACCCACTTGATCAGGTACCGCTAAGATAGGTGCACTAGTAAAACACCCCTTAAGGTTCTAAAAATCCTCCTCACACTTCTCAATCCAAAAAAACTTCTTCCCTTTCCTCTGAAGAGAAGTGATAGAATGTGAAACTCTAGAGAAGTTCTTAATGAACCTGAAGTAGTATCCAGCTAGACCCATGAAGCTATAGACCTCAGATACATTAGTGGGTGATGGCCACTCCACAATTTCCTGTATCTTAGAAGGATCTACTGAGATACCTTCTCTATAAATCACATATCCTAGATACTGAACCTCCAACTAAAAGAAATCACACTTTTTTGAGTTGGCATACAACTGATTATCCCTCAGGCACTGCAATACTTGTCAAAGATTCCCTTCATTCTCTTCTATGGATTTATAATAGATCAATATGTCATCAAAGAAGAAAAGCACAAAGTGATCTAGATACTTACAAAAGACTCTATTCATTAGGTACATGAAGAGTGATGGAGCATTCATCAAACCAAATGGTACCATTGTAAACTCATAGTCTCCATAGTGAGTGTGGGATGTAGTCTTGTGGATATATGCATCCTAGATACACAACTTGTGGTACCCTAATTTGAGATCAATCTTAGAGGACACCTTGTCTCCCTTAATCTGATCAAAAAGGTCATTGATCCTTGGCAAAGGATACCTATTCTTGATCATTACCTTGTTCAACTATCTATAGTCAATGCACAAGTGTAAAGATCCATCCTTCTTCTTAATGAAGATGACATGTGCTCCCCAAGGAGAAACACTAGGTCAAATGCTTCCCTTTTCTAACAATTCTTCCAACAATAGCTTCAACTCACTCAATTCATGATTAGTCATCTGATAAGGAGCTCTATTGATAGGTTCTTCTCCTGGAACAAGATCAATGTGAAAATCTATGTCATGCCTTGGTGGCATACCTGGAATCTCACTTGGAAAGACATCTATGAACTCCTATGAAATAGGATGATCAAGGGTCTTGACTTCACTCTCCACCTCATTAATCCCCTTTGTAGTTACCACAATCGCTTGGGAATCCTTTCGCATACTCTTCTTAAGTTTCATAGAAAAAATCATACAAAGAGATATGCGATGTGGAATTCCCACAATCTGAAAATCCTTACCCATGTCATCCTTCCATTGGATATTCTTCTATCTACAATCAATGTTAGCCCCATGAGATCCCAAGAAATCCATCCCAAAGATGACCCCATATGATCCCAAAGGAATTAGATGAAGATCAATTGAGGTAATGAATTTACCCAAATTTAACTCACACTTACAGACCAACGAATCTATGGCTACTTTAGCCCCTGAGGCTAACTCCACTTGCCATCCTACATCTTTCTTTATAGCCACTAGCACACAATGCTCAACTAAGAAAGAAGATATGAAAGAATCTGTATCTATGAAATCAAATAAAATAGAGATAGAAATACCTTGAATGGCACCTAAAGTCTCTAACACGATACCCTGATGCTTTGCCTGATGGTGATCCAAAGCTACAAACACTCTATGAGATCATCTCGCATCTCCCACTATAGGCTTTGAATTTGGTATCCTTTGAACTGAATACTGAGGTGCTCACTAAGGATAATTAAGGGAAATATGGCCAAACTATCCACATGTAATGCATCCAGCCCCTCTATTATTGCCTCTCCCAATAGAAGGTGCACTCAACTGCTAGAAACTACCTCTACTAGCACTCTATTGTGCACTTTGTACAGGATGAATGGAATGATTACACCTGAAGTGCTAACCATTACAGAATCTCTTAGAATGAGAGCCACCACTCTATGTAGGAGGAAGAGCCTTCTACCGCTATCGGTTATGATTACCCCTGAAGAATTTAGGTGGCTTCTTGAAGTTTCCAGTGCCCTGTGACTGGTTACCTCTGAACCCTGAACCTAATACACCACCTATCTAAGCACCATACTTACCTCCATGTCCCAAGGAAAAATTCACCTCTGCAAGAGTGGCCTTAATCATTGCATCTATTAGGGTCATAGGCTCAAAGAGCTTAAATTACCCAAAAATGTGAGCACTAAGCCCTCTAACAAAATATGGTATCATAAGGGCTAAATCCTATCCATAACCAGCATATTTTTTGATCTCAAAAAATTGATGCTCATGGGTATATGCACCAAGATGGGGGACCAAAAAGGTGCCAAATACCTTTTTGGTCCCCCATACGCACATAGGGCGTGTGGGATATAAGGTGTGCATGCTATAGCCCACACACCCTATGGCTTGGTCAATTTAAACCATAGGGCATACATTCTATAGTGTGCACACCCTATATGGTTTAATATAAAGTTAGGGTAGCCACAAGAGTGGCTCATTTTGTTTTCCCAAACCTGCTACTAGCCAATAAATTAGGGAAAACAACGTGATTCATTATGGGTTTTTCTCCATCAAATTGAAGAAAAAAATGGCTCCATTATATCAAGGTTGAACTGAAAGAAGAGGTAAGTGATTCTACAACCTATTAGGAATAATAGTCCAGAAGACAACTGAGAGGGGGGGTGAATAAGTTGTGATATAGATTATTAAACTTTAAACTTTATAAACCAAATCTGCAAATGCAAATGATAACACAGTAAATGCCAACACCATAACACAATATTTATTGTCGAGGAAAC
This sequence comes from Thuja plicata, assembly GCA_018584345.1. Classification (NCBI taxonomy): domain Eukaryota; kingdom Viridiplantae; phylum Streptophyta; class Pinopsida; order Cupressales; family Cupressaceae; genus Thuja; species Thuja plicata. Next base: position 4,366,149 of record MU223136.1, on the reverse strand, counting down.
CTTGTTAAAGGTAAAACCCCGGTGGGAATTAACACCCACAAATAATGTTCTAAGAGTATAGTATCCTTGTTAAAAGATTTAACCCTAGTAGGAGCTTGTTACAACATTATATTACACTGTCCCTTTTAGGAGACAGGCCCTGTTACGAGTCAAAAGAAATAGTAGGCTCACTACCAAGGTATACTTCTCAAAGAAGGTTAAATCTACCCTCAAGGATTCACAATCTGAACAAGTGTATAAAGAAAATAAACAATCTAGTGAACTATCTGATAGCAACTATCTTTGCTTGATCAGTTCTAATGAATTACTCTTCTTATAAACTATACTCTACATCCAGTAACCAAACAAGCCTCGCACCTTTCACTTCTTCTACTTTTCAATCTTTGTCACATCTTTTCAAAATAAAAGATAACTCATATATACCTTCTTACAATAATTCATTAGGTCGGCCAGTTAAGCTTTCCTAATACACAAATAATTAATTAGGTCAGCCAATTAAGGATTTTCAATATACAAAAAATTATTTAACCCCTTGCTAAGATACACATGGTACTTATAACAAGTAAAAATCATTTACAATCCATCAATCATGTTTCCATATCTGCATTCCACACTCACAATTCATTTTACACGCTACATGTCTAAAGTCAGCCACCAATTAGGTCTTCTTAAGAATACACACCACAGATGATGTCACCAGTAACCAAACAAAATTCAAACTCAACCCATTACTCCAACATATGTCAACTATCCACCAATAAGCTCATATCATCTAAAATATCTTTGCAAGAAAGATATACTTGAAACACAAAAGACCTACGCTGTCCAGAATCACAGTTATAGTCCAAAAACCAGTTTTCACCAAATCAACTGTAACATCTGGAATATGCAACATAAATCCAAGTGACCTTAGGAATAAGCTCAACACACATCCTTCTAGATATAAATCCAAATTTGATCATTTTGAATCATTTTTACAGTGTCCGTACACTTTTGTCAATCAAGTAGCCAGTCTGTCTTCTCCACAAAAATATATGTTTTTGATTAAGGTAAAAATAGGTTTTGAAACGACCCCAAAACCTTTTACAAAAAGCTACAAGAGATAGGAATCAAAGGCACATACAAACATAGAATGCCTATAATGAACAAAAGGAAGGAACCAAAAAGAAATGAAAGACCTAAAACATGAAAAAACAAAAACTACCAAAGATAGGCACAGATACCAGCACAACTTCTAGGACAACTGCTCGAACAATTTCTAGAAAAATTTCCAGACCAACAGAAGAAACATTACATCATTTTCTGGTAGGCGACCTCAGCCTCTTTCAGCGTTTCTTCCATTTTTTCAATAGACTCCTTCAGCTCCAGCATCTCTTTCAGGATCTTAGGGACTTTTCTTTTAACTCCGCTTCAGGTTCTAGGACCAGGGCCTGAGCTTCCAGCCTTTTCTTTAATTGTAATTGTGGTGTTTTTCAGCAAGCTTCTTTCGAGATAAGTGTATAATTCTTTTAGGTTTTGAATTGACACTTGTAGCCCTTCATTGCTGTTCTTAAGCATAATCCATATCATGTGCCCATTGTAGCTTATTTGTTCTTTCATCTCTTTTAGCTTTTCTTCCACAATCTCATTAACTCTAGTTGTAAATTCCTCTTCTCTGTTGTTGTCTTTAACCTTAATCATCAACTTATTCTCCATTTCCTCAACCTTAGATTTAAAATACTCCATTGCCTCCTGCATCTTGGTTAATTAACTCTTCATAAACATCATCTCCTCATTCAGCCAGTCTTCCATATTAGCCCCATAGTCAACATTTCTTTTTGGGATTCTGTTATCTTTTTCAAACCTGACCACATCTGGGCCCATTCTCCTTTTTTTACTATTCCTTTTCTCTACCTTTAAAGTCAGTTGCATCATATTACCCTCCTCACCATCTTCCTCATTCTTATTTTCCTCTCTTTCATCTCCCTCTTTTCCATCTCCCACAATTTCCTTTTCATCATAATTCTCATCAGCCCCCATTCCCTCATCGATTATATTGGGCATTTCCTCCTCTTCCATCTGAGAGTTATCCTTTCTCAGCTGATCCTCATTTTATTTTTCCATATTCTCTTTATCATTATCACCATTGTGCTAATCCTCTTTATCATTTCCCTAATTTTGTATGGTTTCATCACCAGTATTCTCCAACTTAGCCTTCTTCTTCATTTTAACCTTTTTTTCTGACTCTATTTTTCACTTTCCTTCTTCACCTGTCTCACACTACCTTTAACCCTCTTAGGGATTGGCTTGGGAAGATTGTGAAAATACTCAAAAATAAGCAAAATGAGCCCCACATGGAGCACCGGGTTGCTCGATTTCTTTTTGTGCTCCATCACACTATTATGCAATGAAATCAGGAGATAGAAAGGGAGTGACATTTTTTTTACCATGCCTAAAGTGGTTGGATAGAACGAAATGCAGGTTATAGATTTTGGAGTATCTTCCATCCAGAGTGAAATACTCGATCATGATAGTGAGAATGTCCACCCAGTGAGACTTGATTTTTTGAATGTCGACATAATCCCCTGTACCTTTACTGAGAAGGGCTTCTTCATCCTCTATTTTCAGGAAAATCTTGTAGGCTTGAGTACCAGCCCTCTTGTTGTCCCTATAGAATTTCATGCCCTCATAAGGCAAACCCATAATTTTTGATATAACCCTCATGGAAAGGGTAAAATATTTCCCCCACATATGCACTTTCCCATCCTTCCAACCCACTGAAAACTATTTTGTAATATCTGTATCCCAGCCATGGAGCTTCTCCAGATACTATGATGCACCTCCTTTTCTAAATCTTCTCCAAAATTTCCTCTTCTCTTTCCATTTTGTACAGTCAATCAGCTCCTCTCTCTTCAGACCTCCTCCCATATTTCTCGTTTCTTCTTGGAAATGTTAGTCCTTTGCAAATTTGAACATAGAACTTAGGCAGACTCTACTGTTATGATTAATCCAGTTCAAATTTAACACCCAGAAAGCATGCGGTGTCACTAATCTAATTAATCTTGTTTCCTTTGAATGATAGCACACATTACTTTTAATAATTAAAGATGACCTCATCATTAATTAAGTTTTTTTTTATAACTCATTCAATTCTATTCATTCTATCGTACTTGATAAGGCTAGCCATCTCTATTTTGAAATTTGCCTCACCTCACAAGGATTGCATGACATCAATGTACACACCCGTGTTTGCTAATCCATTCGCCGTCAAATTAACTTCTCTATAAACATGTGTAATATGGTAATCTTCAAAATTGGATAATAAATATTTAATTTTTTCAATGATACGGCTTATTGCCCATGATGCTTTATAAGTACCTTTAATATAGTTAATAATATTCAGAGAATCTCTCTCCACCCAAAGTTTGGAGATTCCCATATCTTTGGCCAAAGTGACCACATGAAGGGCAGCCATAGCTTCAGCCATGTGGTTTTTCTGAATTCCCAATGGAACTACCACAGCTCCTAGATAATTTCCAGCTGCATCGCTTATGAGGCCTCCCACTCCAACAGACCCAGGATTCCCTTCGCTAACCCATAAAAATTCCCTTTATCCCAGCCATTTGTAGGGGCTTTCCATCTAGTATTTTCCCTTAAATTTTGATTTTTGTCTTTTTGCACCTGTGCCTTCATAAGAATTTCATTGATACTAAGAAGATTCTTGTAAGGGGAATACTAGGAAGCTAATTTTTAAAATTTTCCAGCATACTTCTACAAACCCCATTAGCCACAGTATGAAAGGGAGATATTTTTTCTCTAAAGATTCTATTGTTTCTTTCCTTCCATATTCTCCAAGTGAAATGAGGTAGAATATGCTTCCAAAGATCTTTGGCTTCCTTACCCTTGAGGGGGAGGCTCCATTGATTAACCATGTCCTAGAAGTTAAAAGGATTGACCTAATCCAGATTGATGCCATTGAGCAATGAGTTCCAGACTTTGGAGGAGAAGGGACAGTGTATCATTATGTGATTACTATTTTCAGCTTCATAGGAGCATAGGATACATCTATTAGACATACTAATGCCCCTTTTTCAAAGATTATCCACTATGAGGATTTTATTCTGAACAAGAAGCCAGGAGAACATGTTAATTTTATGAATAAGGTTGTTGTTCCATACCTTATAGCTAGGAGAGAAGATATCCTTTTGGTGTAGAAGGGCTGAAGTAGATGAGACAGACAATTTACCATTCGCCTCCAGCCCATAGATCAAAGAATCTTCTTTGTTAGGTCTAATAAACCAGGGGGACAGATACTTGTTGACCAATTCTAGAGAATCATCAAAGGTGCTAAGATCAACCCATTTATCATTGATCCAGTAATCAGAAACCTTCTCTCCATCAATACCAATGCAATCTGCCATCGCTGGCCTCCATTCCTATTTTTCACTTAGAGCATCTTCCTTCAGCCAGTTGTCAGTCCAAAAGTTTATTTTCCTGCCATTTCCTAGCTTCCATCTATCCCCTTTACTGATTAAATCTTTTCTTTTTCTTATACTATTCCAAATGAAAGAGCCATTTATCTCCAAAGGGTCCCTTAGTACTTCCTCTAGAGAAGATAAGTGGCACTTTCTCTTGAAGATAGCATTCCATTCCTTCTCTTCTTCAAAAATTCTCCAGCATTGTTTTTCTAGTAGGGATTTGTTTGTGTTATTGATACTTCTTATACCGAGCCCTCCCCATTTATTAGGTTTACACACTACCTCCCAAGCTACAAGGCTTAACCTCTTCTTCTCTTCCACTTCAGACCAAAGAAACCATTTCTGAATTTTTTCAATTAAGCCAGCAAATTTCTGAGGAATTTTAAAAAGGCTCAGGGCATAAACTAGAAGATTTTGAAGTGTATATTTCAGAAGTTGGACTTTACCAACTTGACTTAGGGTAGCACCTTTCCATCTAGCTAACTTATTATGAAAGCAGTCAATTATGCCATTCCAAAAAACATCATCTAGTTTAAGGCATAGGGGGAGAACCAAATAAGTAGAGGGAAGCTTCCCAATCTTGCATCCCAAAATAGAAGAAATCTTCCTTTTTCTAACTTCAGGGGTGTTACAAAAAAATAAAGAACTCTTCTCCCAGTTTATAGATTGACCTGAAGCTTTGGTGTAATTATTCAAAACCTTTTTCATGTTTCTAGCTTCCAAAATAGAAGCTTCTCCCATCATAATAGTATCATCCAAAAATTTCTCATGAGAGCATTTTTGTTGAGCCGAAGAAGGTTGGAGACCAGAGATCTGACCAGAAGAAACCATGCTTTCTATAGATCTCCCAAGACTATCTACCATTATAGCAAAGAGGATGGGGGAAATAGGGTCACCTTGTCTAAGCCCTCTAAAGGGATGGAAAAAAAAGGAAGAACCTCCATTGACCAGCACCGAGGAAGACACCGTAGTGACCAATTGCATTATCAATCTTATCACATCATTATCAAATCCAAAGGAAATAAAAATTTTAGACAGGAAAGACCAGTCCACTCTGTCATAAGCCTTAGACAGATCCAATTTCATCAAGAAACCCCATTTTTTAGATGCTTGAAGGGAGTGAATGTTCTCATGCACAACCATTATAGAGTCAAGAATTTGTCTACCTGGGACAAACCCATTATGTTGAGGTGATATAAGACTTGGTAGTAAGCTCAATATTCTTGTTGTCATAACCTTTGAGATAATTTTGTAGAGTGAATTGCAAAGACTTATGGGATGAAATCCATCAACCATATCCACTTCGTGTTTTTTAGGGATGAGAGAAATAAACGTTGAGTTTATTTATTTGATAATAGATTTCATACCATAGAATTCTTTAACTGTAGAGCAGATGTTTTTCCCAACAATTCTCCAAAATTTCTAGAAGAAGAACATCTAAAACCCGTCCGGGCAAGGAGATTTCTCTCCTTCAAAGGAAAGGATAGCCTTCTTGATTTCAGCCTCTAAGGGGATAGCTCTTAAGAGGGCATTAGCCTCAGAGTCTAATATGTGAGGAATAGAAGTAAGGTCCTCTTCTCAACCAAGTCTATGCTCTGATCTTTAGAAAGTAAAGAAGTAAAATAGCTCACCATTTCTTTCCTAATATCATCTTCTTTGGATATTTTTCCATTTTTGGTAGTTAGAGAGTGGATTCTATTAATAGCCTTATGTTTTAGAGAAGTGATGTGAAAATATCTTGTGTTCTTATCACCTACTTTAAGCTAGAGGGATCTAGATCTCTGTCTCCAGAAAATTTCTTCTTTTGCTATGATATTATGAAGACCAGCAAGGGCTATATTCTCTTGGCTTCTCAGAGTTTTAGTTAGCCCATTCCTTTGGATATCCTCCCAAATTTATTTCAGTTCCATTTTGGATTTACTTGTAGCTTTGAATATATCACCATGTATGTTCTTGTTCTAGCTTTTTACATTAGTTTTGACATTAGCCAGTTTCTTGACCACTTTGAACATTGTAGTTCCTTCCACCTCAATACTCCACCACTCACTTATTTTATTTTCCATTTCAGGATGGTCTAGCCACATCTTCTCAAATTTAAAAGGGGCATTTCTTTTTCCAGTAAATAGTGAAACATTGAGAGAAATAGGGAAATGATCCGATCCAATTCTTAAGATGGAGGAAAGAGCACATGAATACTTAGTAAACCATTCTAGATTTATCAGCTCCCTATCCAACTTAACTTGAATCAAGTCCTCTCCCACCCTGCAGTTTGACCAGGTGTAGTTTATCCCTTCTAGATCAACATTCATTAGCCCTTCATTGATGATGAAATTCATGAAGTCCACTCTGCGTTCCACTTGGGCAAGATTACCACCTTTTTTATCTTCCTTCCTTAGAGGTGTATTGAAGTCTCCCATAAGAATGAAATTATTATCTCTTCTTCCTTCCATATGCTCATGCAAATTCTTCCATAGTTTACTTCTTCCTATCTTAGTATTAGGGGCATACACATTGATAAGAGTCCAAGCTAAATTATCGTTTATACTCCTTACAGAAACAACAATAAAGTTCTTATCTTCTTTAAGGAGCTTACAGTCATAAAAATATTGGTTCCAGAATATAGCTAGACCTCCCAAAGCCGCTTCTGAGCTGCTACCAATGCATTTTCCATTTTTAACCATCTTCATTTTTTCAATCTTATCTTTGCTCATTTTGGTTTCTTAAATCAACACAATATCAGGTTTAGAGTCTCTTACTAGATTCCTAACTACATCTTTCTTATGAGGACTATTAAGTCCTTGAATATTCCATGAGATGATCTTCATTTGAGGATTGGGGTATAAACCTAATGGATGGTAAGTTGTTTTCCATCAGCTATGTTCTATTTAGCCTCCTCCTCCCTTTGGGTTTTTTCTGATCTTCTTCCTTTTTCTCCCTTTGAGGTTCCAATATCAGCTTTCTATTGTCTAGTTTGAACTCCTGGTTTTTGGCCTCCAACCTTCTTGTTTGATTTCCCCATAGATGAACTCTCAGCTTTCTTACCAGAACATTAGTTTGGTTCAAAGGTCATGTGCCTACCCTTAGGGGATTTGGGACTTTTCTTATTTGATCCCTTCTTTGAACCCACTATTGACCATGACTTATCCTCTGCATCTTCCTCCTGCTTCTGTTTCTCATTTTGATGAGTTTTCATTGGGGTATCAACTTTAGTTTCCCTGATTAGGTCATTTTATTTCTTATGATTTTCTTCTGAGCTATGATTTTCCTTCACTACCATCTCCTTCTCTACTTCCTGGCACTTCTCCAATTCTTCTCCATTTTCCAGCTTTTCTTTGTCTTCTTTGATTTTATCATTTAGTTTAGTTTCTGCTACATTGGTGCTTTCCCCACTTTTACCGGCTATTGGAGAGATAAGGGAATCTAGCTTTTCATTTTCTTGAGCTTCTTCATCATTTTTATTTTTTTGGGAGGCAACATCCTTTCCTTCTAGCATGATCAGGGTTTCTATCATTTCCTCAGTCTTTCTTTTCCATTCCATTCTCTGTCCTTTAGTTTTCTCTTGATTCTTCTTTTTTTCCTTTTGGGTTTTCTAAGGGTAGTGTTTCGCCCAATGACCCAATTTCTTACAAGTGAAACATGCAAATGACATTGATTCATATTCTATCTCTTGAAGCCATGTCCCCAGTTTCAACTTCAGAGATATCATCTAGGGAAGGTCGACATTCTGTTGAATGTTAACACAAATTCTAGCATAAACTTGTCTAGTTCTGGCTTCAATCATTGGGTCAATGGATAGAAATTCCCCAAAAGAGACAGCAATGGGTATTAAGATATCTTCATGCCAGTATTCCAATGGCATTCCAGGAAGATGGACCTAGACCAATGCCAACGTGAAAAAACTTTCATTATAATCTATACTTGTAGTCCACTTTTGCAGTGACAGAGAGGTTTTACCCATTATCTAGGGTCCCCCACACAAAAAATTTGAAAGATCTTCCCCACTTGAGAACACAAAGGAGAAGAAGCCTTTCAACATTGCCGCTACATCAACTTGGCCTTTTAACCTCCATTTTTTATCCATAAATGATCTAACTAGATCAATATTCTGCCTTGGTCCCAAAAAATTTCCTACTAGGGTAGAGGCCATTACAGAGACCATGTGTTCTACTAACTGATTTGGTATCTTAATACCAATCTCACCTTTTAATGGGTTTGATAAAATATTTACTTCGGGGAAGATAGACTTACCCAATGGTTTTATGCCAAAGAGGCCCAACCACTTGCCTTTCCCCAAATTCACGGACTGATCATGTGACTTTTCTTGGGATAAATCTTTCCCATCTTTCAAATTTTTTGAATTTTTTGCCTCTGGTCCCATTTCTAACCCATTGTCCCCACTAGACAGAAGCAGTGATGATTCTATTGCCTTTTCCACTGATCTAACAACAACATTCTCTTCTCCTTCCTTCAAAGATCCTACAGTATAGGCCTCAGCTACCAGCTTCCCTCTAGAAACAGAATTCAAAATTTGAATTCCCTCCTCCTCTCTCTTTCCTCCTCCTTCCCTCTCGCGCTCCATTATACCAAGCAAAGTTAAAATCCAATGCACAAAAATATATGTTGACATCAGTGACAAAACATGAATATCAACACCATGATCAGTAACAAAAATTGATATCATCCAACAATCTCCCCCTTTGGCATTGATGGAAACATATGGTAAAATCCATATGCATCAACCCAAAAGTACTCTCTCTCAATAAAATCTACTTAATATCCTCAACACAAATCTCCAAAAATCATAGGCATTTTCACATAGATTCCTTTCCCCTTTGGCAACAATGGAAAAGGGTTCCAAAACTCATCTATAGTCTTCTGTAAGGTTAGTATCTTTTTCAAATATTCATATTCATCAACTAGGTGCAAGATCACCCAAATTTACTCCATAGTATTCTCATGCGATCACTCCCCCTAAGGAGTAGATCCATACATCAAGTCTAGAGAATGATATAGCTCTGAGATCTACTAGACTGATGCACATTTACATCATTTAATTACCATTGGGAAGGGCCACCACGCCAAGCATGCCTCTCAGATATTCAAAAGTATCTTTTGGAAAAGGTTTAGTAAATATATCTTCTATCTATTCCTTTGTACTAATATACTCCAGTTTAGTCTCTTTATCTTCTACCTTCTCCCTCAAGAAATGATACTTAATAGAAATATGTTTAGTATTTGAATGCATTACAAGATTCTTCAACATATTCACTATGCTAGTGTTATCACAATGGATAACCACTGGTTCGTTGAAAATTATTCCAATTTCCTTCAGCATTTTTTCATCCAAAAAACTTGTGTACAGTTTATTGTAGCAACAACATACTCTGACTCAGCAGTAGATTGAGCAATATAGTTCTACTTCTTGCCCAACCAAGAAACCAATATTTTTCCAAGGAAAAATACTCCACCACTTGTACTTTTCATGTCATCCACATTACCTTCCCAATTAGCATCAGTATAAGCCTGCAAAGTAAAATCTTCACATTTTCCATACCACAATCCTTAGTCTATTGTCCCTTTCAAATATCTAAAAATTCTTTTTACAGCAGCAAAATGTGTCTCTTTAGGATCTGCTTGATATCTAGCCACAATTCCAACTACATTGGTAATATCTAGTCTAGTGTGAGTTAGATATTGTAGACCTCCAATCATCAATCTATACTTAGTTTGTATAGAACTTTGATTCTTATCACTATTATTTAGTTTTTTTCTAGTCACCTTAGGTATCCCAACAAGTTTACAATCATCCAACAATTAATTAAATACTTCAAACTTCATTCTAGAAAATACAACCCTCATCACAACATAAAGCACAAAGAATGCAATCCATATCATAACATAAAGTACAATGGACCTTTCACCATAATATGATCTAGTTCCAGTAGGACCACACAAATCTGTATGCACCATAGCCAACTTCCCTTTTGCTGAAGTGTTAGATGGTTTTACAATTTTAGGTAGATCTCTTACTTCTTTTTTCATACTTTCCTTCACAATGTTGTCAAAATTAACATGACAAACTCTTCTGTGCCATAACCAATTGTCATCAACCTTCGCAGTAAAACAAGAAGCTTCAGCTATGTTCAATTTAAATACATTACCTCTGGATTTAGTACCAGATGCAATCAAGTCTCCTACTTTACTTCTGATGGAGCATTTCCCATCATTTAATTTAAATTGATGACCCTTATCCACTAACTATCCAACACTCAACAAATTATACTTAAGTCCATCAACAAGTAATACATTGTCAATGATAGTCTTTCCATCTAAAGAAATAGATCCAACTCCAATAATAAGTTTAGGAGTATTTTCACCAAATCTAACAACACCACCATCATGTTTCTTCAAACTCACAAATTTGTTTTTATCTCCAATCATATGGTGTGAACAACCACTATCTATAAACCATTCAGATTTATTTTCAACTCAAGATACTAAGGCTTTTTCTTCATGCATATGTTCATCATCCTTAATAGCAATAAATCCAATTTCATCATAGTCACCATCATCATCATAAGATATACCCTCACTAGCATAATAAAATTCCTTGTCTTTTGAATACTTAGACTTGAAAAACTTAGGTTTGTGCTTTGGAACTCTTGTAGGACATCTAGATGCAAAATGACCAATCTTCTTACATGAAATATATTTTAAAGGGAATTTTCCTTCAAACTTTCCTATACCTCTCTTTTCTCTTCTAGCAATCAGTGCCAAAACTTCATCTAGATTTATTTCTTCTTCCTGTATCTATTCCCATTCATCAGCATAGGCTCCAAGTTCTTCTCTTAGATCATTAATGTTGGTGCTTGCATTTCTAGATAAGGTATTTTTGTTCTTGTGCATATTTGCCTTGAATGCTGACACAACTTTAGGTAAAGTGTCTCCCAATTTTGTGGCCTCAAATGTAGTGAGATTTCCAATCAACATCTCTCTAGTAAAGTTTGGTGTGAAAGGTATAATCTCCTCTATATCTTGTACTTCAGTTCTATATGTAGGTGTCAAATATTTGATTATCTTTGCAATCACTTCTTCCTCACTATAAGTACCTCCATAGTTTCTAATACCAATAACCACTTCAGTAATTATCTATCCACATGCCCTAATGTTATCATCTTATCTCATATTTAGTGATTCCATCTTTTTCTTCCAGTTTTGTAGCTTTGCCTAATTTGTAAACTTGTCTCCAATATACAATTCTTTCAATCTTGACCAAATCTCATGTGAAGAATCCAAGTCCTTTACTTGTGTGAATTCTCCTTCTGAAAGTGCACTATTCAAAGATTCCCTTGCAACCATATTACATGAAAATAACTTCTTTTGATATTCAGTAGCCTTCTCTAATTCATCCTCATTCGCTATATTTTCATTCTTCTTTGTGATCATCCAGTAATCAATTCCCAAACATAGAAAATGTGTTCTCATATTGTTCTACCAACTGTCAAAGTTTTCAGGATCAAACTTTTGACTATCCTTCCTATAATAAGTCATCTTCAGGATCACCTCAAGCTGTTAAAATTTCTCTCTAAGGACCACAAGCTCTGATACCAATTGTTAGGAATAAAAATCCACAAAAAAACTAAGAGGGGGGGTGAATCAGTTGTGATATAGATTATTAAACTTTAAACTTTATAAATCAAATTTGCAAATGTAAATGATAACACAGTAAATGCCAACACCATAACACAATATTTGTTGTCGAGGAAACCCTATTAAAGGTAAAACACTGGTGGGAATTTGGTGCAGGAGTACCTAGGTAGGGCTAATGGAAGACTTAGGATTCCTAAGTTTTTTTTGGCTTGTAGTGGTTCTTTCGAAACCAGTAGATTAATAAGGGGTTCAAGTTAGTCCTAGTGTGTGGTGTGTTTAGTTAGGATGTCTTAATAGGTCTTTGGAGACCTTATTTGCAAACAAGTCAACATTAGGTCAAACAGGATGTTTTGTCCATTATGATGTTAAATTGGAAAAGTAAGGGACTTGAGGTCCTATTTCTTTGTTATAACACCTTAGATAGGCATTTGGTGAAGTTTGGTGGAATTTTGACCAAGGTTAGATTGAAAATACAAGAGGATGTAAAAGTTGTCAATGTTGTCATTGACAACATTGACAACATTTGTTGCAAAGTTGCAAATTTGAGAAATTAGTTAGATAACTGTCTGAAACCAGTAATTTTTTGTCTTGGTCAACTAATTAAGGCTATCCTTGACCTTTGTGAAGGGTTGGATTTATTGTGTCAGTAAGTGTATGGACTATATAATTCAAGAACAGTTGTAGTTTGTGTATTTTTTGAACATTTGGTATCAAGATGGATTGAATCATCTACTGTAGCTTTTGTTTATGTTAGTGTAGAATGTTTTAATATTTTGGGTAGAGTTAGTTTTCTATTTTTCATAGTTTTAGTTTCTTTTTCAAATTATTCTATTTTCTATCTAGTCATTGGCCTGAACCAGGTAGCTTGTGCAAATAGGGTCATAATTCCAATTCCCACCGTGGAACTTGCATGGGCCTTTGGGATTTGGAAGGTGACTCCATGTACATTTTTTATAGGATAGGAGGGGCCCTGGAAAGCATGGAATAAATTTATAAGGTGATGTCCTAGGTGAGCCAGTGATGTATGGCTAGGGGTCACCAGTAGTTGCAGAGCAAGTTTGAAGGATTGAAAGCATTCATTGCTTCAATTGGTGATTGTGGAGAGGGAGTGTGATATGTGGAGGAGTCCCTAATTGAAGGAGAAGTTTGGGAGATAATTTTAGTGTGCCAAGAATAATTCATTTGTATAGACAGACAAAATTGCTTAAAACCCCTGATTTTTAGGCATGTTTATAGGAGGTACTATAGGGATGTTTTTGGGGAACAAGACCTAAAAAATATTTAGTGTCTTGATAAAGGGTATCTGTATCTAGTTTTATTTTTCCAACTTCTTGAGAATTTTTACAATTTATTACAGAAAAGAGCCTAATTAGTCCTAAAGCTTGTAGCCCTCTTTTGGGTGTAATTGGCTTGGTTTTTGGAACTCATTTAGGGTTTCAATCCAAAAGGAGTTTGTGGACATTGGAAATAGTCCAATAAAATACCTAGGAGAATACCTCTCCATATGGAAGAGTTTGGGATCTATTTGTATCAGTGTGGAAAGATAGAGCAAGAAAGGCTATTGAGAGCCTAGATGGTGTTTTGAAGAGTTGCGGTTCTACTTGGGTTGTGTTCACATGTTGAAGGAGTAGGATCTTGAGAAAATATCCTAAGGAGAGTAGGGTCAGGTTAGAACCCTAATAAGGAGTGAGATAAGGATACCCTAGAAGAAGATAGTGTAGAGAAAGACTTGTGTTACATCAGAGTGGTATTAGAGCAAGTTTGTGTATGTCTGTAGCTACTGGTGAATCAGTAGGAGAGTCAAGGATGGTGACAAATGCAAAGTTATCTAAGGAAGATGATGATAAAAAGGAGAAGAACAAACTCCTTGAAGAAACCTTAGAAGGAATGAAGATAAGGCTAGAAGAAGTTGCTAATGCAGCAGCTAGAACCAAAGAAGTGGGAAGCAGTGATAGGAGTAAAAAGATAGTAGAAGAAGATCTTATCCCTAAACCAAACCCTATCTTGAATGAAGAGCCATTTTTAAAAGTCATAAAAGTCTTAGGAGGAAAGGCATTGGAAGGTATCCCACTGTTTAGTGGAAAGATGGACATAGAGGTACTAATGGATTGGATTAAAGGAATCGAGAACCATTTTGAGTGTGAAGGAGTGAGTGAAGCATAAAAGCTCAAGGTGGCCAAATCAAGACTCGGAGGGTCAGCCTTAACATGGTGGAAATACCTTCAAGATGAGAGGGTAAGAATGGGTAAGCAACCCATAGAAAATTGGAATGCAATGTTGACCAAGATAAAGGAGAATTATCTTCTTGAAGACTATGAGATTCAACTTCACAGGAAAAGACAAAAGTTGAAACAAAAAGACCTAGATGTGGCCTCATATATAGAGGAGTTCCAAAGATTGTGTCTCAGATCTAAGAAATAATAAGAGGAATCAATCAAATTTTCTAGGTACTTGGGTGGATTGAAATGGAACATCCAAGAATAAATTAGTTTGTGGACATCAACCATAGTGCAAAGGTGTCATCAATTAGCGCTAAGAATGGAAGAAAAGAACAGAAAGAAGGGTGATTCTGACTTCAAGAAAAATAGGGGTAGAGAAAGAGACGAAAGGGGTTAGAGAGGAGGCTATCAAGGCAGAGGCAATGAGAAAAGATCACAAGGTGAGAACAAGCTGACATAGAGTAGTACTAAAATCACTCCAAGAGGTGGTTTTAACAGAAGCAGGGGCAACCAAGGAGGTTCTGGTAGAGGAAGAGTAGGTAGAAGTAACTCATACTTTGTGAGTATGAAGTGTTACAACTATGGTCAATTAGGCCATCCAACATATAGGTTCCCTGACAAGTCTACTACTTCAAACAATGATAAAAGAATAGCATATGCCCATGAAGACACTTTAAGTGTCAAAGATCCTGAGATTGACCATCTAGATTCAGAGAGGGGTGAAAAATTAATGTTTAGAAGGGTATTGATAAGGAAACCAACTAAAGATGAGCCTAAGAATAGGAGGGCTTTGTTTCAGATAAGATGCAAGATCCTTGGAAAAGTTTGTAAGGTGATAATGGACTCTAGTTCCACTGATAATATCATCTCAGAAGAAGCAGTCAAAAAACTCAAGTTGACTAAGGTACCCCATGTGAATCCCTATAAGGTGATATGACTCAAAAAAGGCCAAAGTGTACTGGTGAATAAGCAGACATGGGTGAAATTCTCCATAGCATGGTATCAAAATAAACTCTTGTGTGACATCCTACCAATGGATGCTTTCCATTTTCTATTAGGAAGGCCTTGGCAATTTGACAATGGGGTAGTATATGATGGAAAGGGGAATTCTATAACATTCAAGAAAGGAGGTAAAACTTTCAAGATTCAGTCTTTGCTAGAAGATGAAGAGCCAAAATCCAAGACTCCTAATGTCATGTTGTGTAGTGGAAAGGAGTTTGTGAGGGATCTCAAAGATGATGAGAAGGAAGGGTATGCTATTGTGACCAGACCTAAGGAGGAAGAAAAACCAGTCAAGGAGCCATGGCCATTAGAGATACAGACATTGCTTCAGAAGTACAAAGACATAGTGAGTGATGGAACTCTTACTACATTACCTCCTAGAAGGGTAGTAAGTCATTAGATAGACTTTATCCCTGGTGCATCTTTTCCTAACAAGGCAACATACAAGTTAACCCCTGATTAGAATTTGGAAGTGGCAAGACATGTGCAAGAACTCTTAGATCAAGGCTTTATCAAGAAGAGTACAAGCTCATGTGCAGTCCTGGTTGTGTTGGCATCCAAGAAGGGAGGAAAATGGAGATTTTGCATAGATTCAAGAGATATAAACATAATCACAATAAGGTATGAGTTCCGCATACCTAGGATTGAGGATCTCATGGATTGTCTTGGAGGGGCATTGTACTTTACCAAGTTGGATTTAAAGAGTGGTTATCACCAAATCAGGGTGAAAGAAGGGGATGAGTGGAAAATGGAATTCAAGACCATAGATGAGGTATATGAATGGCTTGTAATGTCATTTGGTCTCTCAAATGCTCTGAGAATATTCATGAGGCTCATGAATGAAGTGCTCAAGGACTTCACAGGGAAGTTTGTAGTTGTATATCTTGATGATATACTAATATTTAGCAAGACAATGGATGAGCATATTTGTTAGAATTAATCTTTCCTTGGTTGTTATATTTACCGGGATAAACCAAGGTATCCTTTATATTACTCTTGTAATCTTAGATATTCCTCCTTATGAGTAATCCTACACTTGTCTCACACACAAGTGAAATGTGGCATACACAGAATTGGGAGTTACAATGTAACTCCTTTCTCACATCTCTATTAAAGAGATGGCTCTCCTTCGCTTTTCATTTTCTCATTTTTCATTCTCTCACAAGATATTCTTCTTCTTCTTGATTATTTTGTCTGAGCTAAGCTCTCTCTCTCTCTCTCTCTCTCTCTCTCTCTCTCTCTCTCATTCTTAGGCATTTTTTTTTCCACTTTCATTATATCACGGGGGTTTTTTTATGCTTTTCCCCCTTCAAAATATTGTCTCCTTGTTGCTTCTTTCTTTGGTGAATGCTCCTAGAATTGGGTTTATTCATGGTAATTTCCTTATGCCTAGCTCAAAGTGTTAAACAATTTCCTGTCTCTTGTATTTTGGACATCATTTTAACATGGTATCAGAGCAAGTTGGTTTAATCGTGTTTTGAGTGTGTAGGTGAAGGAGCTACCATATCTTGCAGCACTCCAATTTCGGAGACTCTTGAGAGAGTTTTCTTTTTATAGTATTTTTTTTACTAATCTAATTAAGTGAAAAAAATTGAAATTTTTAGGTTTGGCTGGTTTACCACCAAACCCGGTTTTATCAAATTGGTTACATTTTATTAACGTATATAATACAATTTTTTTTATCAATATCTCAGTACTCTTGATAAAAAATAATAATTCAAATTTAAATCCTAAACAAATTAATTTCTCATATTATCCTTTTATTTATAATATTAAATCTAGTTTTTTTTAATATTATAATTTTATGTTTAAAACTTTATTTCTTTTCTAATATCGGTTCATGCATAGAATATTTTAAAAAAAAATTACAATGATTGTTTCTAATTTTGTATCATTGCATGCGTTCTTTATTTAGCATATTATCTATCTTATTTTTAGTTTTTTAGGTTTTGCATGCATTTGATTTTATTTAGTTACCTTAATTCATCCTTTTTACATTGCACAATGCTCTTTTCCATTTTTCATTTTTCAAAGTTTTACACTGGAGGGTTTTCTTCATCTGGCACGGGTTGATTGTTGTCTTGTGAAGTTATAGATCGCATTGAAATTCATTGTACTCTGATTAGAGTCTAGCTGCATTTTTTTTTCTGTTCTTGTTATCTTGTTTTATCTGTTATTTCTTATCTTGTTATTCTCTGCCGCCATCTTTGGTAATTCCCTCTGCCCTTCCCCATCTCCCACGCGACCCACCCTCTTTCACCACTCTCGTGAGACCCACCCATTTCCTCTACTGCCACTACTGCCCTTATCCGCCTCTGCTGCCTTTTTTCTCCTCTACCGCCACCAATTTTGTTGCTTGTGTTTTCTTTTGTCTTGCGCCACCTTGTCCTTCATTTTCTCTACATAGTTCTATCTGGGAATCCTCAGAGATCCTGCCACCACCTTATGGTTTATACCATGCATGTTTTTATTTCTACTCTCCCATTTCATCACCGCCATTTACCCCGCACCACCACCGTAACGCGACCCATCATCCATTGTAAAAAATGTAATCATGTTGTGCGTGGGCTTCAAGAAGTGAAACTGAGGGTTATTTACTTCACGACTTGTCAATCCATGTAAAAAGGTTTTGTAATTCCTTGCCACAAACTATGCAGTAAGCTTAATAATATCCAATTCTTCGCCGGTGATGCCCTCGGGATGTCTTACGGTATACTGCTCTGCCTCGGGAGGCAGCAAGGGTTTGGAAACCGGTCGAGCCAATAAATTGACTGACTTTGCCTCAGCACCAGCTAGTGCATTTGCAACTGCCTCAGCTGCTCCATCAGTGGGTACCACTTGTGACTGCGCAAACTTAATCGTTATAGATTTAGTTTATCTATATTTTTTTTTAAATTAGATTTAGCTTTTTTTTTTAAAATAGATTTAGTCTTTTTAACTTAATCTTAGTTTTAATTTAGTCAATATATTCCAATCAATTTAGTTTTAAATCTTATTGTTTCTTTTAATTAGATTAAGTTTAAAATAGATTTAGATTTAATTTTATCTTAGTTTTTTTTTTAAATTAAATAGATTTAGTTTAAATCTTGTAATTTTTTTTAGATTTAGTTTTTAATTCTTATAGTTTTTTTATAGATTCGTCTCAAATAGTTTTAATTTAATATTTTAGTTTATCTAGTGCTTTTCGTTCATCAATTTAAGTTTTTTTAGATCCTATTTGTTTCTAACGTTTCTCTGTAGGTTTGAAATTTTTTTCCGTTCTACATGCAATAGATTTAGTTTTTTTTTTAACTTTTCATAGTTTTTTAGTTTTTCATTTATTAGTTTTAGTTTAATTCTTTGTAATTCGATTCAATTCTTACATGTCTAGTTGATTCTTCCTCTTCTAGTTCTCTCACTCGTCTGTTTTTGTAGGGTTGTGTTTTTTTTAGTAGTTTTTTTTCTCTTCCTTGAATGCAACAGTTCTCATTTTTATCTATTAATTCATAACAAATTAACCGAGATCTATTTTTTTTTAGTGTTTTTTTTGCCATTTTTTCTCTGTTCTTTTCTTTTTCCTTGCATGCCCCTTTGGCATAAGCTGTTATAGCTTTCTGCTAGTGCATGCAAGTGAATTTAGTTTTTTTTTTAGTTCTTTTCTATTTTCTGTTAAGGGTTCTATTTTTTTCTAGTTTAGATCTTCGTATTTCACCATTACTACCCTGATGCCAGAAATTAAGTTAACCAGTACAAATTATCATGCATGGAAAACTCACATGACCTTCATCTTTAAATTTAGACACATTTTTGATATAGCTACTGATGCCAGTTCAAAACCAGCAGCCACTGCTCCTCAACCTGACCAAACTAATTGGCAGAATAAAAATGAGGAAGCACTTGGTTTAATCGGGATCTCCTTAAGTCTCAAATTGTATGTCTTAATTTCTACTTGTATAGAAGCCCATCAGGCTTGGGACATCCTAAAAAATACCTATGACAGTGTAGATGAGACTCAAAAAATCTAGCTTCAAGACCAACTTGAAGACCTCAGGTATACCGACTTCA
>MU223136.1:4326959-4342938 GCA_018584345.1 Thuja plicata | reverse complement strand
TCTTGTAATCTTAGATATTCCTCCTTATGAGGAATCCTACACTTGTCTCACACACTAGTGAAATGTGGCATACACAGAATTGGGAGTTACAATGTAACTCCTTTCTCACATCTCTATTAAAGAGATGACTCTCCTTCTCTTTTAATTTTCTCATTTTTCATTCTCTCACAAGAGATTCTTCTTCTTCTTGATTATTTTGTATGAGCTAAGCTCTCACTCTATCTCTCTCTCTCATTCTTAGGAATTTTTTTTGCCACTTTCATTATATCACGGGGGTTTTTTAATGCTTTTCCCCCTTCAAAATATTGTCTCCTTGTTGCTTCTTTCTTTGGTGAATACTCCTAGAATTGGGTTTATTCATGGTAAATTTCCTTATTCCTAGCTCAAAGTGTTAAACAATTACATGTCTCTCATATTTTGGTCATCATTTTAACAATATCAGACATGTAGAAGCAGTGTTGCAGAGATTGCATGAAGAGAAATTGGCTATCAACCTTGAAAAGTGTGAGTTCTTCAAGCAAGAACTGGTCTATTTGGGCTTTGTAGTGTCCAAAGGGTCTTTGAAGATGGACCAAGAGAAAGTTGCAGCTATCCTCAAGTGGCCTCCACCCACCACAGTGACTAAGGTAAGAAGTTTTCATGGCTTATCATAGTTTTATAGAAACTTTATTGGGAACTTTAGTGGTATTTGTGATCCTTTATTGAATACCATTAAGGGTGGGATCAAAGCTAAGTTTAGATGGACTTTAGAAGCAGAGAAATCCTTTGAGTTGTTGAAGAAACAAGTAGCTACTCTACCCATCCTACAATTACCAAGCTTTGAGAAATTGTTCACTATTGAGTGTGATGCTAGTGGAATAGTAGTGGGGGGTGTCTTGTGTCAAGAGGGTAGGCCAATTTCCTTCTTTAGTGAAAAATTGAATGAGGCTAAGAAGAAATGCTCTTCTTATGACCTAGAACTATATGCTTTAGTTCAGTCCCTTAGAAAATGGAGGCACTATTTGTTGCCTAAAGAGTTTGTGGTGTTCACTGACAACCAATCCCTTAGTTACATTAATACTCAGGAAAAACAAAGAAATAGGTATTTGAAATGGATGGAGTATTTACAAGGATTTACCTTTACTATAAAGCACAAGAAAGGGGAGATCAATAAGGTTGCAGATGCACTAAGTAGGAGGTTGCTGACAGTCCAAGAAGTCCAATTGAATAGTATTGGAATTGATTGTTTCAGAGATCTCTACAAGGCAGATGCAGACTTTAGGGAAGCATACAAGGTGTGTTTTGACTTTTAAAACCATTTCCATAGCAAGTTATCAGATTTGTAACACCCTAAAATTGGTATCTTGCAACCCTAACCAATTTTGTTGCATTTGTCATTCTTCTGAATCATCAAAGTCCTATTGTACTAGGAAATTCTAAGTTTTAACTGACTCTACTTGCCCTAAGTGTCAAATGTAGAAAATCCTAAATCTACATTAATCATACATTATATTTAATTCCTAAATATCTATTGGCTAAACAAACCTTATGATCGAATTAATTTAATTAATAAAGTCCTAGCACTTTAAATAAATTAAATTCACCCCTTTTAGCTAAAACACATAAAAAGGAATTAAATTATATTTAATTATTAAATAAATATCCTCATTTCAATAATTGAATTTAAATATTCAGATAATTGAGAAAAACCTATTTATGAGGTCATATTTATTTAATTAATTGGATATTCTCTCAAAAATCTTTCTTCTATTCAGAAATAGAATCTTTGAATTAATTGTGCTTTAAAGGGAAAGAAAGCAATTAAAATCAAATAAAACAGTTAAGATCAAAGAAAGAAAATAGTTAAAGCAAAGGGAAAACAATTTATAGTTTTCTTTTAAATAAAGCTTTCTAATTTAAACTGGTTTTTCTCTCTATTTTATTTCAAAGAGGAAAGTTTCTATTCAGATCATCTCTGAGTCTATAAAAGAACACCCATTGCTCATTCAAAACCCCTGATTACCTAGGAGAAGATATGCATTGTTAGAATACTGAATTGTTGCTACATTCTTAGTTCATAATCTCATATAGAATAATTTCATTTTGCAATAGAGTAATTTCAATTTCTAGATTAATCTTATTGAAATCATGGCATAGTTTTAATCTCATTTCTAGTTTTAATGGATCATTTAGTTTAATCTTGCATGTTTCATTTCTAGATTAATCATTACATTGCATTCATGGAAGCATAAATCCTTTATTCTAGATTGGTCTATGGTTGTGAAACTCTCGTTCTGAGAGCTATTTCAAAAACCTCGTCTTGATAGAAGGCAACAGGTCAAATCATGCAGACAGGAAAGATGAATAATCTAATATTCAGTCTTGTGTGTATCTGATGAAGAAGGACTATGTTGAAGTGTATGGTGAGTTAACAAGGCCAAATTTACCACATACATTTCTAGCACCCACCGTGGGGTAGGTACGTTTCTATTCTGGCCTCATTTCATTTCAACTTTTTTTCATTTTTTTGCATTCTATTTGTACTTCCATACTACTCTGTTTTAATCTCATGCGAACTTTCTGAGCCTCTCATGCAAACTTTCCAATTCTTTGCTGGCTCTCTACACTTCTTCGTGCAATCTAGGCTGAAGCATCACACAAAATTACACACCAGAGCTTTCATTTGATATTTTCTTGTCTTGGTTTTCTAACCATCTGCTATTTTGTGACATCTGTGTTTCTCTGATTTTATCTTTTGAAATAGCTTAACAGTGGTTTCCAGGATGTTGAGATAAAGAAAAGCAATCATAAAATTCTAACGTGTTTATTGCAGGACGTTGAAATGAAGAAAGACATTAAAAAATACTAATGGGTTTATTGCAAGACATTTTTTGAATACCTTGCATGTTTTCACAAATTCTCATGTTTGTTTTTAGTAGTTAAAACACACTTCAGTTGGTGCTTAAAATGAATCATTATCTTGCATGATTCAAGTATTTTTTAGATTGTAATCCTAAGAACTACATGAACGTATCCTCTCCCCTCGCCTTTATGGATCTTGGGTCTAATAGAAATTCATGTGATTCTTCTAGAGTGACTACCTCCCGAGAGATTTAGTAGAGTCGGTGAGAGTGGATGCCCAACCGGTAACAGGCTAAAGCCAAGCCCTTCTGAACTAGTATACAAAAAATCCTATTGTTATTAATGTCACAATAGGTAGGTGTGAATTCATTGTGGCAACAAAATTCTCCTCCAGTATGCTAATCATGCATTAAAGTCCCAATATCATTAAGGTGAAAGCCTTGCTTTGAAAGGATTGGGAGAGCCCCCTTAATTGGGAAAATGACTTGATCACAACCACCTAAACAGATGTCCTTACTACAAACTATTGTTCTAGTTTCCAAAAACCCTCTATCTATTGGCGCAGAAGGTCAGAGACTGACTAAGATGCCCAATACTCTTACAGCTCTTAGTAGAGACAATAGCCCTTTGGAAAGAAATTCCTTTGGGGTTTGAAGCTTGGTGTGCCTGAGAAGTGAGTGCACATGTAAGGAGGAACCCGTGCCTCCAAGCTTCTAAGTTGTCCGCTAAGAGTAGGCATAGCTGAACTTCAGTTCAAGTGGGGATTCAATAGATACTATCCTCGCTATCCTAGAATTGTGATGTTCCTATTTTGGTACTACAAACATTCTGTTTAATGTGTTTTGCGTGGGTGTATCATTTGAACAAATGAAACTATTGTCAAAAAACACAAACTATCAATCTTGAAAATGTCCAAAACAATCTATAACTCAAACTATCTATCAGAAAACAACATGATTTTATCTTGGAAAACGCAATCTGGTCTCAACTATCTAATTTTGTAAACGTTAATTTGTCAAAATTTTCATAGTTTCGCTTGACATTTCCCAATCTTCACATCATTATCTAAAAATATTCACGCGATACACTGGAAACTATCACGCGACATTTGGTAACAGTGCTATTATTTGGTCACTTTTTATTCACCAGTCTGGTGTCATTCTTTGCGTGATACTACAAAGTTTTGTGTGCATCAGTGAGAATCTTCATGCAAAAGTGCATTTCTTCACACAAGTTTGAAGCCTTTTTCCAAAATAGCAAGCTAATTTTTCTCAGTCAAGCATACTTCTGTCAAATCTGGTATCTGATCTGGGTCTATTTTTCTACCCTCTATCTTCACATAGTCTGAAACTTGGTTTCTTGGGTTGAGAATTACATGATTCTTTCTTAAACTGGTCTCATCTCATATCTTTTGGTCTACTTCTGTTATGTTGTCATTCCTTGTATCACAATAGTCATCTCTTGGTTGTTATAGCCTCATCTCTGACAATTTGCCCCAAGGATACTTCACCTTTTGGCATGTTTTGTGCAATTACTTTGAGATAGTTTCAAGTTTGGTCCTAGTTCACATCCCTTGTTCAAACTTTGTCTATGACTGTCACAACTTGAAGTGGAAAAACACTTTCTTCAATCAAACAAGATGAATCTATGCTTTCCACACCATTGTCGGGTACATCTAGTGAGGAATCATCTCAATCTCCTTCCTCGATACTTTGACCTTTCATCAAATGGTCATTTCCAGTGGATTTTAGTCAGGTTCAAAACCCTTTGTTCTAAGAAGACCCAAATTCTAAGAACACTCAATCTTTTCATACTGAGTCTTTACACCTTGAACCCTTTCCTTCTAGCAAAATGGCAGATCATAACCAATTAGGTGAGGCTAGCAGATCTAACCTCTTTAAAACATGGGGTAAGTCCCATTCTCAAGACCCCCCTAATGATGTGGAAACATAAATAACTCAAGAAGAGATTGCACAGGCTTGTGCTAATAAAGATTTATGTAGGATGATGGCAGTTCTCCTAGTTGAAGAGAAAGAGAAATACATTCTTGAACTAGCCAATCAAGGGGCTAAGTTACCCTCCAACTATGATGTAGAAACTCTTGAGAAAGAGGAAGAAACTGAAAACTCCCACTTGTGAAAAGAAATGCAAATTATGCAAGAGAAACTCTCTCAACTCTTGAAAGAGAAAGACAAACCTATTACACAATTCACACTGGAAAGCATCTTTCTTTTCCCATTTGAAAAAGATCTTTGCATGCCTCCTTTTCCCAAAAGAGTTGAACTTCCTAAATATGATAAATACTTGGGTACATCTAACCCTCAAGAGCATTTGAGACAATTTGGTTCTCTCTCCATGGATTTCATACATGACACAACCTATCTCATGCATCTTTTCCCATGTAGTTTGGGAGGGTCAGCTATGGAATGGTTCTCTAGACTACCAACTGGCATCAAAACTTTTGACAAAATTTCCAATTTATGTCTACAACACTATTCTCACAACATCCAACATCCAATTCATATCCGAGATCTTTGCAAATTGAAACAAAATCATGGGGAATCCTTCTTGACATTTCTCCAAAGATGGAGATAGCTTTATATATGATATTCTTGCAAGATACCTGAATCTAAAAAGTTGGACATCTTTCTCGATAATATTCTCCCCAACTTTGGGTACCAAGTACAAATACAAGGTCCTCTAACCTTTGATGACATGACTAAGAAAGCTATGAGAATTGAGACATTCATGATCAAGAAAGGAGAAGTGACCTTACACAAGGAAAATAAACAAGGGTCTTCCTCCTCAAGCAAAGATAAACCCAAATTTCCCAACAAGAACCAAAATGTTGTGAATGATGGAGTTGTAGACAATGTGACTCCTAAGCCTTCCAAGGCTGCCTTTAATCTCACTACCATGATGCAAGCAGAAAAAACCACTGAACATGCTATGGCAGATTCCAAACTGAGTACTTCATGATTTTCTGGACCTAAACCTTGGGCTCCTAGACCTAAGCGTGTGTTCACTCCTTTAGGAGAACCTCTTGAGGAAGTTTACAACACTCTCTTGGACAACCATTTACTCACTCCACTAGATAGTTCATGACCTTATGATCTGCAACCAAGACCATCTTGGTCAAATGAATCCACTTATTGTGATTTTCACCAAAACAAAGGTCATAAAATGGCTACTTGCCTTAAATTGCAGAATAAAATCCAGGATCTCATCGATAGTGAAGTTATTTTTGTGGGAGGTCACAACAAGAATTTTGGTCACCAATCTTTCAAAGACCCATTTCCTCCTCATGGAAAAGATGAATCATCTAAAGGAAAAAATACTGATGCTAAGGTCAACTATACATACACCAATAATGACAATGTCATTAATATGGTTGAACCTGTTGATACTGAATATTGTAATGTCATCATTCTCAAGGGAAGGGAAGATGCTTCCAATTCCAAAACACCTTTCATTTTGTGAGGGTCTATGCCTCAATCTTCTAAAAAAGAACAGTCTTAAGTCAGTGCTAACATCATTACTTGATCTCATGCTAAGATCATCCTCAAAGGCCCTGAGCCTTCTATGTCTACATCAACTCAACCTTCAGAAAAAGCTAAGGTTGACTCTGCCAATAAGAATCCAAAAGTGGGTTCCTCATCTAATGCTTCCAATTACAACATCCTTGATCAATTACAATGTACTAATGCTCAGATCACTATTTTTGAGCTCCTAAAAATATCCCCTGTTCATAGGGAAATCCTGGACAAAGCCCTCACTGAGGCAAATGTCCCAAAAGATCTTGATCTCGACCAGTTTCAATCCATGGTAGGTCACTTGATCTCCTCCCATTATGTGTCTTTCTCTGAGGAAGATGACCATTCTTTGATTCACCCACATAATAACGCTCTACACATTGAAGTCATGATTGGTCCAAAGCGTGCTTGCCATGTTCTCATAGATAACGACGCTGGCCTCAATATTTTCTCTGCTAATTTCCTTACTGAGTTAGGCTACAACAAAGATTGCATTGATGCCCACAAAAAGATTACTATTAAGGCCTATGATGAGGAATAATGTAAATCCAAGGGGCTAGTTGTGTTGCCAATCAAAGTTGGCCCTGTTGAACACGATTTTATCTGTCGAGTGCTTGACATTCTTTTGGCATACAATATTCTGTTAGGTAGGACATGGATCCATGAAATGTAGGTTGTCCCTTAAACATACCATAAATGCATTAAATTCCCATTCCAAGGATCTGAAGTGACTATACTCACTAACACACACTATGATTGCAACACCCTCACAAAATTTGCTGACATCTTTGTGCCTACCAACAGAGAATCTATTGAACTCCTTGAGACTAAATTAAAAGAAATGGAAAAGAGTTTGACACTCAAAGAAAATGACATGGGAAGATATCAGATTGAACCTGTGCTATCTATTACATCTTTTCCTTTGTCTCCACATTATTTTGGGAGACCTTCTGAGAGGACTAAACCTTCTACGGTTCCTCATCCAACAAAGTATGGTGGTACCTTTGTACAAGCCATAGTACCATTAGAAGATGAAGGTGAAAATAGAGCTATCAAAGCTTGGATCTATAAAGGAAAAGACAATTTTGAACAAAGTACTCCTCCTTATGACATAAAACCTGATCAATATGGCAAAGGTCTATCTATTATGCAACATTTTGGCTATAAAGGAAATGGTCCCATAGGTGCGAATCATAAGGGATTGATTGCAACACTTGAAGCTATTGGTTGCAGAACACATGACTCTAAAGGTATAGGCTTCCAGAAACTCACATTTCAACTGGGGGTAAACAAGTTTGTACCTCGAGAAGATAAACAACCAACACCTCAAGAAACATCTAAAATTGTAGAATCCGAAGACAGTTCTGATGAGGATAGTTTTCCTTATCCTATTCCTCTAGATCTGGCGGCATTCTTTGCTAAGCTAGATGAATCTACACCACATGTCAGTACAATAGATACTGACAGTGATTCTGATGACACCACTTCCTTTGCTCCATTAACTTATGAGGAGTGGAAATAAATATATACTCTAAATCCAGGTCATTAGGGTGATTTATACATACCACCACACTTTCAAGAATAGTTTGAACAAGAATCCAAATCATTTCTCACTACACAAGAGGCAGTTGATGCTACAAACACTAATGAGGTACCTAGGTCAAAAAGTGCTCATCTAACCATAGCAGAGGTTCTAGGTAGAACTCATCCCAACTAGGGACAAATTTTTGATTTCACTCACGTTCTTGACATGACAGCTAATGATGAAATGAAATCTCATGAATATGAGTTTGACAGCTTGTCATACGCCACCTCTGATAGAGATACAGATATAGCTAACACATATGAAAACCTTATTGAAGTAGGTGAAGGGTCTAGTGTAAGGTCACATGAGTCTGACTCCATAGATGTTAACATGTCATCTACTACAATTTCTAGGAATCAAAGGAATTCGACTATACCTCTAGATGAGATTACTTTAGGTCTCAACTTGTTTGTCCATGCTTTTGTTGATTATACCATGAACGCACTTGAACCCTTCACTTCTCTTTCACTTCTCCATCCTAAGCTTATAGGTTGGAACCCTACCTCCCCATCTAATGAAGTCCTTATGTTCCAGAATGATTATGCTCTTTCCTGTTACCTACACGCTATCGAACCTATAACGTCCTCCACTAGCAAAGAAAGTGTCAACATTACTAAGGTTAACATCAAGTATCTTAGTTACAAAATCAAAAGAAGAAAAAATAGGCACTCTGATGGTGAAAACCACATTGTGGCAGTATCAGAGCCTAAAATAGTCAAAATAAAAGATGTATCTGAGGGTGAAAACCTCTTCGAGGCACTCGAGGATGAGATACTTGATGCGCTTCCAAGTCATTTTTAAGAATGATCATTTATGCTTATTGAACCAACTCAACCTATCAACTTGGGTATAGAGGTAGAACCTCAAATCATTCACTTGGCACAATCACTATCAGAGGAAGAAAGAGAGGAATTCACTACATTCTTCCGAAGCAAAAAGATAAAATTTGCATGGAAATATTCATACATGTTGGGATAAGACCCTAATCTAATCATGCATCATTTTTCCATTACACCAGGTGTCAAGCCCATCAAGTAGAAGCTTCAAAAAATGCATCCACATGTAGCTTTACTTGTCAAAGTTGAATTGGAGAAACTTCTTAAGGCAGTATTTATCAAAGTAATTGATTATGTAGAATAGATCTCTAATATTGTTCCAGTATCGAAGCATGATAAATCTATCCAAGTCTGCACAGACTTTAGAGACTTGAATCTGACATGTCCTAAGGATGACTTTCCATTGCCCAATATTGATATGATTGTTGATATGATAGTAGGGTATGAAATGTACTCACTAATGGATGGTTTCTCTAGCTACAACTAGATAAAAATCATGCCATAGGACCAAGAGAAAACTGGTTTCACATGTGCCTGGGGCACTTTCTGTTGGAATGTCATGCCCTTTGGACTCAAAAATGTTGGTGCTACATATCATAGAGCTGTTACTACTATATTTCATGACATGATGCATAAAATAATGGAAGATTATGTGAATGACACCTTAGCTAAGAGCATGCACTAGAAGAAGCATCTTGCAGATCTAGATCCTATACTAGATCGCATTCAACAGTTCAGTTTGAGGCTCAATCCTAGGAAATGTGCATTTGGCGCAACATCTAGAAAATTGCTTGGCTATATCATCTCTACCAAAGGAATCGAAGTGGATCCTACAAAAGTACAAGCTATCATGGAAATGCCACCACTGAAGAATATCAGACAAATGAGAGGACTTCAAGGCCGACTGCAGTCTATCTAGCATTTTATCTCACAACTGGCAAACAAGTCATAACCATTCACCAAGACTTTGCACAAGGGTGTGGCTTATCAATGGAATAAATAATGTGATGAAGGGTTCACACAAATCAAACAATATCTTGCGAACATGCCCATCTTGATGCCTCCTATTCATGGGAAGCCACTTATACTTTACATCTCTACTATGTATACATCATTAGGTATCCTATTGGCTCAAGAAGATCAGCACAAAAAAGAAAGGGCTATCTATTACATTAGTAGAACTCTGGTCTCATATGAAACAAAATATTCTACTATAGAGAAGGCTTTCCTTGCAGTGGTATTTTCTTCACAAAAACTATGGCACTATATGATGGCTCATACTACACGTCTAATTGCTAAAATTGATCCTCTAAAATACTTTCTAAGTAAAGCTACCCTCATGAGTAGACTGGTTAAATGGGTCATGCTTCTCAGTGAATTTGATATTGAATATGTAGAAAGGAAAGCCATTAAGGGATAGGCAATAGTAGATCAATTGGCAGAAGCACCTCTAGTAGATCATCAACCATTACACATTGAATTTCCAGATGAGTCCATATTACTTCTCACACATCAATCATGGACTATGTTTTTTGATGGTTTGTTTACCCAATAGGGGTCAGGTGCTACAATACTGTTTGTTACACCTCAAAGGTACTATTTACCAAAAGAATTTAAGATGTTGTTTCCTTGTGCAAACAATATTGCTGAGTACAAAGACCTAATCAATGGTATGAAGATCACCCTTGAGTGGAAAGTTGATGAACTCAATGTTGTTGGAGATTCATAGTTAGTCATCAATCAAGTAAATTATATTTATCAGACAAAGGATGACAATTTGGTGCCTTATAAATGGTTGGTTGATGACCTCAAAAAGTATTTTGTTCACATCACATTTCAACAAGTTCCAAGGGTAGATAATAAAGTCACAAACGTTAGGGCTACTCTTGCCTCCATGCTACAAATGCCAGAAAATGATTTTCGACATGAATTCCTAGTGGAGACATTACACTACCCAGCCTATGATTCCCCTAATTCCTAGATGATTTGTTCTGTCATTGGACATGACTCATCTCACTACTATCATATCTTTTCCTACCTTCGTGACTAGATTGTTCTAGACACTTACACCAGGAATGAGAAACATCACTTAATCCACAGTGCTTCATGGTTTGTCATCATAGCTAACGAATTGTATAGACGTGGTCTAGATGGTACCCTCCTTAGGTGTTTAGAGCCTGATGAGTCAAAATGTGTGTTAGTAGAGGTACATGAAGGCATGTATGGGTCTCACTCTAATGGCCTAACATTGGCCCATAAACTTATTAGAGCTGGTTACTATTGGCCAGATATGGAAAAAGAAGCTACACAGTTTGCTAATTCTTGCAAATAATGTCAACTACATGGTAATCTGATTCATGCTCCACCCAAGGAGCTTATTCCCTTCATTACTTTTTGGCCATTTCAATAATGGGCCTTTGACTTGGTGGGACAGATTTATCCCTCATCCCTCAAATGGACATAAGTTCATAATCACAGCTACAGACTATTTTACCAAGTGGGTGGAGGCAGTTCCTCTCACCGTTTCCAATGACAAATCAGTAGCTATGTTCATTCTCAACTACATCATCTGTAGGCATGGTGTACCCTTAGAAATAATCATTGATAATGGGGGCTAATTCAAAAACAAGGATTTGATAGAGCTATGCTCTAATTTTAAAATTACTTAGCATTGGTCTTCCATCTATTATCCTCAGGGTAATGGACAAGAGGAAGCATCCAACAAGATAATCCTTAAAATCCTGCATCATACAATGCACAAATCCAGATGAGATTAGCATCTCTAGATTAATCCAGCTCTCTAGGCATATAGGACAAGCATAAGAACACCAACAAGGGCTACTCCCTATGCTTTGGTTTATGGAGCACATGTTGTGTTACCAATTGAGGTTGAGATTCCTTCTCTGCGAGTCTCCCTGAAAGGCCTCATTAATGATGAAGATAACATAATATCTCGACTACAAGAGCTAGAACTACTTGATGAATGTCAGCAAGTGGCATTCGATCACCTTAGAGCATACCAGAAAAGGATGTCTAAGAGCTATAATAAGAAGGTTAGACCAAGGGATTTCCAAGCGGGTGACCTCGTTCTAAGGGAGAACCCTAAGAATCAACGACATTGGATCCAGAAAGGAAAATTTGAACCAAACTGGCTTGGTTTGTATATTGTTACTGTAGTGTTTGGGTCTGGTACCTATCAACTTTCTACTACTGAAGGACAACAACTCAAAGAACCCATCAACGCTCTTCATCTGAAGCGGTTCTATAGCTAAGACATCTTTAATGTGCTCATGTATATAGTAAAGTCCTAAAAAATTCTTAAAATCTGAAAAGGTCCTAAAAAAATTATCATCTTAGTGAAAACCTAGCAATAGGAACTTTGATGTATCTCCAAAAAAAAAATCATATATTCCAAAAATACAAAAAAAATAAAAATTGAAAAATACAAAAAAAAGAGAAAAAGATAAAAAGTGCCATTGATGAAAACCTGGCAAATAGGCATCATGGTAGAAAAAAAAGAATTTCTGCCAAGAAGGTGAAAACCTAGTAAATAGATGCCTCTTGTTCCACACTACTATATCTATCATAGCACCACTTGGCTTTATGCATTTGCTTTCCTGCATTTCTGCTTTCCTACTTTCCTGCTTACATTTTATTTTCATTTCTTGTCAAGACACCAACTTACATGGATTGAAACTGGTCATTCTCTTAGGACAACCCTCATAGTCTAGGGGAAACTATCTTATTACCTTTTGGGATCTACTTCGCCATAGTCACCAGTGGTTCTCACTACATCTGCCTACTGTCGCTTATCTTATACTGAGTTCTCTTTCCTTGAGAATCTCCCTAAACATCAGTCACCAGTGGTTCTCACTGCATCTTCCTACTGATGTCTATCTAGTTCTATGATCTCTTCACTTGAGCATCTCTCTCACGTCAGTCACCAGTGGTTCTCACTATGTCTACCTACTATCATTGTACTATTGATATTCCTTGCATCTTTTACAGTTGGAGTTATAGTCAATGCTCTATCTATTGATACTTAGTCTTGATGATTCTTTGCTTTAGTTTGTACATGTATTTTGGTCACTTTTGTGACACTTTGATTCCTTTGCGAACCCCATTGACTTGGCATTGATTCAGCGCCATATGTCTGGGGGCAATCAAATCTAGTTTTTCCTCACAACATACGTCAAGTCAGTCATCATTACTTGGGGGCATGGGTCCCCCATTTGACCACATCTTTGGTTTCCACCCATGTTATTAATCTTGTCATTTCTCAAGTACAACTCGCTACTAACACAAACTGGTGTTTTTCAACACCACCATAAATAAAAAAATTTAACACTATCTTTGGACACATATGTGTTTTTTAACACATATCAGATATCTCAAACATAAACATCTATCGATAACAATCAAACACAATGCACTCACAAGCACAACAATGTTTTTCAACACCTCACATACACATTCACAAACTTTGAAACTGGCTGAGCTATGCTTGAATCTTTCTTTGTATGCTGTCTGTTCTCATGAATTTCATTGATATTTTCTTTGTCTACTAATTTTTGGTGTAGTCTCGATGATCTGGCAACGTCAAATAAATAGGGTGTATGAGATAAGAGCTCCTGCATTAAGGTGGAAAATCCTCACATCCCTCGATCTTGTTTATTTGCATGCCATGGTGAGGTCGGTACTATCTCCTTGTTTGTTATTGTTCTTTTTGTTATTGATCTATTTGTTTATGCATGATCGCACTCATGGTTATCTTGGCTTTGAATGCCTCAATACTGGTGTACTCTTGCAACATTAACTAGAAGCAATATTCAGGTCATCTTGGCTTTTGTGCCCTAGTGCTTACGTTTATTTCCTACATTCTATTTGATGACAAGTCATATTCATATCCTTATGGTTGCATTGCAGCACCAGTAAGGGTTGTATTGACTTTGATGTTCCAAAAAAATTCTCAATGATGATGATTATATGATGGGTCTCACAACCATGTCCTAGGTATTGCATCTAGCATAAGATTGCATTTTCATTCTAGACTTGCAATGTGGCAGCAATTTGGTGTTCACTTCATTGCATTCTCCTAGGTTCATACATTGGGGAGTTCTTCTTCACTATCTTGGTTTCATCATGACTGCATAGGTGTTTGATCCTCACTCTTGATTCTTCACATGTTCTCTTGGTTAGCATTCGTTGTCCAGCATGAGATGTTAGTACCATATACATTACACATTCACAGCTCATTATCATCTACACATTGTATTTGCATATTCATTCATACTTGCATTTTCATCTACATACATACATACATACATACATACTTAACATGTGCATATCATACATTTACATATATTCCAAACATGTTCATACATTTGCATACATTCTAATCATCTAAAACATCTAATCATATAGGAAACATCTCATCAATGACAATATACAACATGTGATGATACCAAAAGATGAGCTCATATATATATATATATATATACAAAATGGTGCTACTCGAGCATGATCTATCTCAAAATGGTGATATAAATACATGTATGCCAACGTATTAGATACATCCTATGATCTCATATATCTATCAATCAACACTAATTCTGGCCTTCTCCCTCGTCACCTAGTGGAGGTGGAGGTGGAGGCCTATCTGGTGGAGGTGGTGCCTGTGCACCCTCCAACCCTCTAGCATAGGTAAAAAATCTAGCAACCTGTGATGCCTCATCAGGCACCACCCCTATATATGATGCATAATAATACACCACTCGAGTAGTCTAATGTCGAATCTCCTCTTGTACTGCCTGTAGATACTCTCAGAGATCCTGTATCTCCTGATCTCTGTCTAAAAGTTGTGCATCTCACATGGCCACCTATACCATCAAATCCCTGACCTGTCTTGAGATCTTTCAAACTCTCTCCCAAGACCGTTGCTATGGATCCTGTGCTGGATCCTGCATAGGCTGGTCCTCCTGCATAAGATCCTCTTACTACACCTCCTCCTATGAGAGTACCTGCTGCTCCTTAGTTGTCTTCCCAATAGTCTATCGTCGAGACTATCTTGTACTACCATTGCCACTAGCCCCAATGTCCATCCCCATATGTCAAGTGGGGATGTCCACCTATACTATCCGGGGATGGGGATCCTGATGTATCAGCACCTACTACTATACTACCTACTACTATACTATTTATGGTGGTAGTACATGTCCTCAGCCTGCCATCCTGACTGGATCCGTGAACCTAGGGAATGGATGTGTGACAAAGTGCTCTTGGTACTCTACAGTCACACCATCATCTGCTACATCCCTCAAATAGTTCCTCTAAACTGGGGCCAAGGCTCGTATATCAATCATGGTATGCCCCTAGTCTAGCTTCATCAACTAGCCCCTCCTCACCTCATCTGTGAATCTAGCATATGCCATGTACTCATGAGATATATCTTATGGGTGACCGAACTACCGCCATACCCACTTCTACAGGAATCTCTCTATGACTGTGATAGTACGACCTGTTAAGATTGCTAAACTGCAATCTTCCCAAGAACTACTGCATGCAAAGCTGTTACAAAGAAGAAGAAGCAGACAGAAGAGAGAAGACAGAAGAATGGCTATGGCGGCCGATAGGCCAGAGACTACAAATCCATTGTGACAGAATAAATTTCTATTAACACAATAATCTATTACAAAATGATCTCCTTGTGAATTACAAAGCGGTCAATCCTTATAAAGGATATCGAAACCCTAAAAGGGAAACTACTAGGAAATAGAAACTTCCTAAGTCTAACTTAAGCTAAGAGTAGATAACTAATAATTAACTGATTTAATTATTATCAATACTCAACTACTCTAACACCCCCCTTTAAGTGTAACTTAGGGAAAAGCAAAAAAGCTAAACTACTGCAGAAAGCAGGAAAGATGGGTCCCGACAACTAGGCCTGATCAGGTACCCAAAACATAAAGCAGACTAGATGAAGAAAACCTTCAATCTAGAGAAAAAGGTGTCCCAGAGAAAGGAACAAGAATAGAGCAAGAAGCATCTCCGAAGCATGTCTAAAAACTCTGTCAGAAGATACTGCTGGAACCCCCACTGAAGTGCATGATCAGGTAGAGAAGACAAGTGTCTGAAGAGCTGATCAATCAAACCAGGAAGCAATAGAACCAACAGGTGAACCCCCC
>MU223136.1:4261451-4322399 GCA_018584345.1 Thuja plicata | reverse complement strand
AAGGATACCGAAACCCTAAAAGGGAAACTACTAGGAAATAGAAACTTCCTAAGTCTAACTTAAGCTAAGAGTAGATAACTAATAATTAACTGATTTAATTATTAGCAATACTTGACTACTCTAACACGACCAATCATCACCCGTGAAAAAGCCATATAGCTGAGCTACTCTATAGCATCATCCCATACCTCCATAAGTCTCCACGGCCTCCAGACTACCATTGCTAGGTCATCCAACTGGGCCCACCACTGATCTATCTTACCCAGTGCTGGCTAAGAAATCATCCCCCTTGTATCTGCATATATATGGCTCTAGAGGCTGCCTCATATCCTCGCATATCATCTGAGTCATGGGAAGATGCTCCCATGCCCATACCTGTAATACAAAAACTCCGTCCGCCATACTCTTCACCTCCTGGTAGACGATCTCATGCATCTCGTGATACATGTGGGCCAACATACACTGGCCCCATCCATAAAGTCTCGGTCGTGCTAGCATCTATTGTAGCATCCTATCCCAGCCACACTCCAGACCATGTTTTCCATGATCAGGCATCAGATAGCACCCAAGGAAGCATGCTAGTACCACTGGCAATCTGTGAGTCAAATGATACTCACTAATAAGATCCTCCCATGGGATAGCTCTCCCCATGACAAGGTCATCCTGTAAAATTTCTCTCAGCGCCAGTGTCCCTACCCTGGGCTGGACCTCATACTCTACCCTGAATCCATGGAATGGAATCCTTAGTATCCAGTAGATATCCTCAAGGGTCACGATTATCTCACCTTGTGGCAGATAAAAAGTGTTCATTTCTAAATGGAAACACTCAACAAGTGCCCCTAATAATCCATGATTTACCCGAATCTCGGGTACATCACATAAAGTGGTCAGGCCCAAAGTATCTAGATGCATTGTCTCTACATCATCTAACTATGATACTAATATGCTTATAGTTGGGTGGTGTGATCGGCAGGCAATATCTGGAAAGTTGACCTGTAAGACATGCAAACAACAGTGCACAATCAATAATCTGAGATAATCAAAGCATAATGACACAATTAAGCATTAAAGACATTTTATAGACAGTAACAACGCTGACACAAGTTCTATTCGATGTGATGTAGACTAATTTCATGTTCTAATTTATCACTTTTCTCCATGCGAAGAAGCAAATTTTTGCGCGACAAAGCACTCTTTCGTGCAAAGAATATTTTTGGGTCGTACGATATTTGATGTTCACGCAAACTTTTATGACTTGTTGTGTGAGAAAACACCCTATGGAAGGGTTTCTCACATGAACATGGGTACTCTCCCATGCAATATTTCCCACCGCATGGCATGAAAAGGAGTTTTGTCATGCGAGATTTCCCTACGGGCCGCGCGAAGAAACTACTTCTTCGCGCGAAAACTTGCAGACCATTTCCTAAAAATGAGGAAAACAATGAAAAATTTTACTAAAACTGGTAAAATTTGAAATGCGGAGAGGTTTATTGACCACTTATCAGAGGTTTGTATGCTGCCGGCCGACTGTGCCTCCTAGATCACTCGAATTGATGTGTGTTGTAGGGGACCACCATTTTCGCTCAGAGCTTAATTTGCAAAAGTCAAAAGGTTGAAATGATTTGAAAATGACCTTTTCATCCTTATATAGGTTTTGACCTAATTTTTTAAAGTACTCCCATTTACGCAAAAACTTCACCATTACCTAATTTGACTGCTCTGAATCCATTTTCATGATCGAAATCAAAATCAAAATCTGACACTTCTATATAGCTCAAAATCGCATTTTAAAATTTTTGGGACCAACGCGATCGGACACTTGTGCAGTTGACTTTCTGATGTCATTTTCTTGTACGAATCATATCTTATCATCATTTTCTCAAATCTTTGACTTTTTTCCTCAAAAGTCAACTTTAGTCAATTTTGGTCAACCCTAGTCAAACTTGGTCAACCAGACCTTGAA
Organism: Thuja plicata; assembly: GCA_018584345.1. Taxonomy (NCBI): domain Eukaryota; kingdom Viridiplantae; phylum Streptophyta; class Pinopsida; order Cupressales; family Cupressaceae; genus Thuja; species Thuja plicata. The sequence continues at coordinate 4,320,436 of MU223136.1, read as the reverse complement.
ATCGCTCAAAATTGATTCTTAATCTTCTGAATTCTTCCATAATATGTTCTAAGTTCTTGATCTCTAATTCAACATCTATCTATGATTTTTCACTCTCCATCATCATTATGATGTGTCATCTTTCCATTTCACTCCCAAGGGGGCAGGATGATTACATCATTAAATCTCTTGAATCTCTTTTTTTAATCAATCTGGTTTGATTTTCAAAAGTCCTCATTGCTAGGGGCATCTCATCACTTGGGGCATGTTCAGTTTTTCATACCTCACAATCAAAACTGGGTGCTCCACGACTTTTAATCAATAAGGGCATTTTTGTTCCTTACATCTTGTCATCTATTAGGTATCAAGGCATTCTAACCCGGATCCCTGACAATCAAGCTTCATTCTGGAGATGATTCTTGAAATCTCAATCTATTAAGTATCTAAATAATCTAACTCAGATTCTTGAGGATCAAGCTTCATTCTAGAGATGATTCTCGAAAACTCATCTATTGGGAAATGGGGCATTCTAACCCTTACTCCTGAATCAAGCTTCATTCTGGAGATGGTTCTAAACCTCTATTTACTATCTTTTGAGATAGTTATCAAGCCATTTTAACCCTGACTCCTGAAGGTTGAGCCTCATTCTGAGGACAGTCTTGTGAAAGATATCAATCTAACCAGTGTCTGGCCAATCTAACCTAGATATTGGGGGACTAAGCTTCATTCTAGAGATAGTCCTAAAATCTCTATTGATTATCTTTTTGGAGAGGTATGAGGGCATTCTAACCCAGAATCTTGAAGTTTGAGCCTCATTCTAGGGATAGTCTTGTGAAAGATATCAAATTTATTAGGTATCAGGGCATTCTCACTTGGATCCCTGAGGATCAAGCTTCATTCTGAAGATGATTCTTGAAAAATCTATTTGACTAGTGTCTCAGAAACCTAACCTAGACTTCAGAGAGTCTAGCTCTATCCTGGAGATGGCTTTGAAATCTTCATCAATCGATCTTTGCATCAATCAATTTTCAAATCTATTCTTCTATGCTTCAGGCATCAGACTATTCTTTGAATCAATGCGTTGCTCGCACATCAATTCAAAGAGTGGCAAAATGTAACACCCCAAAATTGGCATCTTTCAACCCTAACCAATTTCGTTGCATTTGTCATTCTTTTGAATCATCAAAGTCCTATTGTACTAGGCAATTCTGAGTTTTAACTGACTCTACTCGACCTAAGTGTCAAATGTAGAAAATCCTAAATCTACATTAATCATGCATTATATTTAATTCCTAAATATCTATTGGCTAAACAAACCTTATGATCGAATTAATTTAATTAATAAAGTCCTAGCACTTTAATTAAATTAAATTCACCCCTTTTAGCTAAAACACATAAAAAGGAATTAAATTATATTTAATATTTAAATAAATATCCTCATTTCAATAATTGAATTTAAATATTCAGATAATTGAGAAAAACCTATTTATGAGGTCATATTTATTTAATTAATTGGATATTCTCTCAAAAATCTTTCTTTTGTTCTGAAATAGAATCTTTGAATTAATTGTGCTTTAAAGAGAAACAAAACAATTAAAATCAAATAAAACAGCTAAAATCAAAGAAAAAAAACAATTAAAGCAAAGGGAAAACAATTTATTGTTTTCTTTTAATTAAAGCTCTCTAATTTAAACTAGCTTTTCTATCTGTTTTATTTCAAAGAGCAAAGTTTATATTCTGGTCATCTCTGAGTCTATAAAAGAACTCCCATTCCTCATTCAAAACCCCTTATTACCGTGGAGAAAATATGCATTGTTAGAATACTAAATTGTAGCTACATTCTTAGTTCATAATCTCATATAAAATAATTTCATTTTGCAATAGAGTAATTTCAAATTCTAGATTAATCTTATTGAAATCATGGCATAGTTTTAATCTCATTTCTGGTTTTAATGGATCATTTAGATTAATCTTGCATGTTTCATTTCTAGATTAATCATTGCATTGCATTCATGAAAGCATAAATCCTTTGTTCTAGATTTGTCTATGGTTGTGAGACTCGTTTTGAGAGCTATTTTGAAAACCCCTTGTAGATCGAAGGAAATAGGTTAAATCATGCAGACAGGCAAGATGAATAATCTCATATTTAGTCTTGTGTGTATCTGATGAAGAAGGACTATGTCGAAGTGTATGGTGAGTTAACAAGGCCAAATTTACCACATACAAGAGTTTACTTTGCAAAATGGACTGTTATTTAGGGGTAACCAATTATGTGTGCCAAGAGGCTCTATGATAATGAATTTCATATAGGAAAAACACAGTGGGTGTTTAAGTGGTCACTTTGGTATGAACAAAACCTTGGATCTTGTGCAAAGGTTCTACCATTGGCCACGACTAGTCAAAGATGTTACCAAGTATGTGGAGTAGTGTTTTGTATGCATGAAAGCCAAAGGAGGAATTAGTAATGCAGGATTATTTCAGCCTTTACCAGTCCCTAACCGGCCATAGGAGTGTGTGAGAATGGAATTTATAGTAGGACTACCCAAAAGTAAGCAAGGGTATGACAACATATATGTAGTGGTTGACAGATTTAGCAAGATGTGACATTTCATACCCTAAAAGACTACTAATGATTATAGCCACATTTTCTATTTGTTCTTTAAAGATATTGTGAGGATCCATGGTCTCCCCATCAGCATAGTGTCAGATAGGGATGTGAAATTCACGAGCCAATTTTGGAGGACATTATGGACTAGATTGGGTACCAATCTTTCTTTTGGTTCATCTTACCACCCTTAGACTGATGGCCAAATAGAGGTGGTCAATAGAGTGTTGGGTAACCTATTAAGGTGCCTAAATAAGGATTATGGTCAGACTTGGGATGTGGTCATTCCCCAAGCAGAATATGCCTACAATGACAGTAAGAATATAATGACAAGGAGAAGCCCATTTGAGATTGTTTATGGGATGCACCCAAGGAGTGTGTTTGAGCTTAGGGATCTTGGAAGCATGGATTACATGAGTGGGCATGCTGAGGACTTCATCCAGACTATGAAGGGGATACAGGATCAAGTCAAGAAGACAATCCAAGAAAATCAACAAAAGTTGAAGGCCAAGGTTGATAAGAAGAGGAAAGACATTCAGTTTGAGGTGGGTGACTACGTGATGGTTCATTTGAACAAATCTCAATTATAGAAGGGTTTCCCTACCAAGCTTCAAATGAAAAGGGTGGGGCCTTGCAAAATCCTAGCCAAATATGGGGCTAATACCTATAAGATAGACTTACCATCAGATTTGAGCATATCTCTGGTGTTCAATGTACAAGACTTAATCTAGTTCAGAGGGAAGATAGATGATATCAGTCAAGGAAGTCAAGGAATCAATAGTGATGTTGGAGCTACTGTATTACCTCCCAAACCACACTTGGTAGCTGACAAAGTTCTAGATTCCAAGGTTAAGAAGAGTACAAGACACAAATTCTATATGGAACACTTGATTCAGTGGAAGGATAGACCAAAATTAGAGGCCTCATGGATTGTTGAGGCATACTTCAAGAAGGTGGGCATTTTAGAGGATATCATGTCCACAGGAGTGACATAACATTCCCTTGTGGGGGGGCGTATGGTGCAGGAGCACCTAGGTAGGGATAATGGAAGAACTAGGGTTCCTAAGTGTTTTTGGCCTGTAGTGGTTCTTTCCAAACCACTAGATTAATAAGGGGTTCAAGTTATTCCCAGTGTGTAGTGTGTTCACTTAGGATGTCTTAATAGGTCTTTGGAGACCTTATTTGCAAGCAACTCCACATTAGGTAAAATAGGGTGTTTTGTCCATTATGATGTTAAATTGGACATGTAAGGGACTTGAGGTCCTATTTCTTTGTTATTACACCTTAGTGTTTTGTCCATTGTGATGTTAAATTGGACATGTACGGGATGTGAGGTCCTATTTATTTTTTATTACACCTTAGATAGGTATTTGGTGAATTTTGGTGGACTTTTGACCAATGTTAGATTGAAAATACGAGATGTAAAAGTTCTCAATGTTGTCATTGAAAACATTTGTTGCAAAGTTGAAAATTCAAGAAATTGGTTAGATAACTGTCTAAAACTAGTAATTTGTGTCTTAGTTAACTACTTAAGGCTATCCCCGACCTTTGTGAAGGGTTGGATTTATTGTGTCAGCAAGTGTACGGACTATATAATTCAAGAATAGTTGCAGTTTATGTATTTTTTGAGCATTTGGTATTAAGATGGATTGAATCATCTACTGTAGATTTCTTTTATGGTAGTGTATCATGTTTTAAGATTTTTGGGTGGATTTATTTTTCTATTTTACATAGTTTTAGTTGCTTTTGTAAATTATTCTAGTTTATGTCTAGTCGTTGGCCTAAACCAGGCAGCTTGTGCAAATAGGGTCATAAGTTCACTTCCTACCATGGAACTTGCACAGGCCTTTGGGATTTGGAAGGTGAGTCCATGTACATTCTGTATCGGAAAGGAGCAGCCCTAGAAAGCATGGGATAAATTTATAAGTTGATGCCCTAGGCGGGTGAGAGATGCATGGTTAGGGGTCACTAGCATTTGTAGAGCAAGTTTTAAGGATTAAAAGAATTCATTTGTTCAAGTGGTGATTGTGGAGAAGTAGTGTGATGTGTGGAGGACTCCCAAATTTAAGGATAAGTTTGGGAGAAAATTTTAGTGTGTCGAGAATAATTCATTTGTACAGACAGACATAATTGCTTAGAAACCCTAAGTTTTAGGCATGTTTGTAGGAGGTATTGTACGAATGTTTTTGGGGAACAAGACCTACAAAATATTTAACTTGTCTTGATAAAGGGTACCTGTATCCAGTGTTATTTTTCCAAATTGTTGAGAATTTTTACAAGTTACTACAGAAAAAGAGCCTAATTAGGCCTAAAGCTTGTAGCCCTCTTTTGGGTGTAATTGGCTTGGTTTTTGGAACTTGTTTAGGGTTTCAATCCAAAAGGAGATTGTGGACATTGGAATTGGTCCAATAAAATACCTAGGATACTACCTCTCCTTATGGAAGAGTTTGGGATCCATTTGGATCAGTGTGGAAAGATAGAGCAAGAAAGGCTATTGAGAGCCTAGATGGTGTTTTGAAGAGTTGTGGTTCTACTTGGGTGCTGTTCACAAGTTGAAGGAGTAGGATCTTGAGCAAAGAATCCTAAGGATAGTAGGGTTAGGTTATAACCCTAATAGTTCAAATGAGTGACCTAAGGATACCTAAGAAGAGGATAGGGTAGAGAAAGAGTTGTGTTACATCAGAATTAACACCCACAAATAATGTATTTAGAGTATAGTATCCATGTTAAAAGATTTATGCATGTTAGGAGCTTGTTACAATATTACAGTACACATTCCCTGTTAGGAGACAAACCTTATTAGGATTCAAAATAAATAGTAGGCTCACTGCCAAGGCACACTTCCCAAAGAAGGTTAAAGCCACCCTCAAGGATTCACAATCTGAACAAGTGTATAAAGAAAATACACAATCCGGTGAACTGTTTGATAGCAACTATCTTTTCTTGGTCAGTTCCAATGAAGCACTCTTCTCATAAACTCTGCTCTACATCTAGAAGCCAAAAAATCCTCGTAGCTTTCACTTCTACTTTTCAATATCTATCACATCTTTTCAAAAGAAGAGATCACTCATATATACCCTCTTACAATAATTCATTAGGTCGGCCAGTTAAGATTTCCTAATACACAAATAATTAATTAGGTCAGCCAATTAAGGCTTTCCAATATTCAAATAATATTTTAACCCCTTGCTAAGATAAACAGGGTACCTATAACAAGTAAAAATCATTTACAATCCATCAATTATGTTCCTAGATCCACAATCCATGCTCACAATTCATTTTACATGCTACATGTCTGAAGTCGGCCACCAATTAGGTCTTCTTCAGAATACATGCCACAGTTGACGTCACCAGTAACCAAACAACAATTGAACTCAACCCATTACTCCAACATATTTTGGTTATCCACCAATAAGCTCACATCATCTGAAATATCTTTGCCAAAAAGATATACCCAAAATACAGAGACCTGCTCTGTCCAGAATCACAGTTACAGTCCAAAAACCAATTTTCACCAAATCAACTGTAACATCTAGAATATACAACATAAAGACAAGTGACCTTAGGAATAAGGTCAACACACATCCTTCTATATAAATATAATTTTGATTGATCTGAATCATCCCTACAGTGTCCATACACTTATGTCAGTCAAGTAGTCAGTCTGTCCTCTCCACAGAAATATATGTTGACATCAGTGATAAAACATGAATATCAACAACATGATCACTAAACAAAACTGATATCATCCAACACAACCATGTATCTTATTTGTATTTAAATTTAGGTTTAATTTTTAGTTTTCAATCAAATTTGATTGTTAAAGTTTCTTGTCTTAAATTTTATTTTTAATTAGACTTTTAAAATAGATTTTCTTTTAATTGCCAAGAAGGAATGATCTCCCCACAGAAAACCCTCAACCAAAGCCTCCATCTTCTCCTCATTAACAAATGGATGTTGAAAATAACCAAGAAAATGAACCCCAACTGCCTCCACCAATTGAGAAACCTCCTCCTAGAACACAAAAATTTGATTAACCAAATAGAAAGAGGGAAAACAGAAATAGAATCTTTAATTAGGAGGTTAAAAGATTCTGTTGGTACAAATCCTAGAAGGCAAACACTTTCAAAATCATTATAATTAATCTTGACCTGATTAGGTTGAGGTAGTGGGAAACTAAATTTATGGCATGACAAAAGAGAAGAATAAAAAAAATATTATGCAAATAAATTATCATATGAGAGCATAAAAAAGAAAGAAATCACAAAAGATGACATTTGCAAACTCTTTAAAAATCTAGGGGAAACTGATACTCTTATAACCACAACAAGGAGGTTCCCAATTCATTGGTGCTTGAATGAAGATATAAAAACAAAATTTTGGGACATATGGTGGATGGCCTTTGATTTCCCTCCTTGAAACAATCATTAGGTTCCTATCTATTTCCTAAGAAAACTCTATTCTGAGTTTGTCCTGAAGGAGGTGCTAAATTATTTTGACTTTCTAGAGTCTCAGGGTAGAGGTGGGGGTCATCATTTGATAGAACTAGGAATGTCATGACTCTAATTCACCTAGGTTTCCTAGTGGAAAGCCATAGGTGGATCATGTTAGTATTCCTTCCAATGTGAAGTAACATGTGGAGGTGGAGACACTAGGCATGATTAGTGCTCTGACACAGACTCTCATTCAATGTGCCACTCCTCTAGTCAAGAGTGACTATGGTCGGTCTGCAAGGGGTCACTTTTGTCATTCTTGTGGATCCCTATGCACATTTGGTACTATCGAGAGAGAGGAAGAGGATGATGGACTGATGACTGATGATTTTCTCAATGCAACATTTGGCATTGATACATAGATAAATATTTGCAAGTTCATTGAATTTATTTGATCATATTTCATTTTTAAATGAGTGAATTTAATTAAATTAGTACTATTATTTATGATGAAAATCTAGAATCCAGGGAAAGAGTGTCGGTTGCAGTGGAAATGATCCCCCAGACCCCTTATACACTATGTCGTCAACTCCACAAGTATTTATCATATAAAACATTTTTTAAAGAATACATTTCATTATTCTATAATTATATGGATATTTTTTTCATAACTTATTGTGCATGTACATTAGTTCACTGGTGGACCATCGATGTTGACATTAGACAGTGAAGGGCATCGTTCACATTTTGCTGAGGTATGTTTATTTGTATGTTAATTTGATTTACTTGATTATATTTAATTAATAAATGAATGAATAACTAAATTAGTAGACAAATTATGATCAAAATCCAGAGTCAAAGTTTTTATGGCAAAGATCACATTCCTTCACCTGGCTTTGTGACGACATCATTTAGTCCACATTTAAATATGTAATAATGCATTATAATTAACAAGTCAGTGGTTTTTTTCTTATATTAATGGTTGTCTTATAAATTACCATACATGTGCACTAGTTTAATGCTGGAGCTACGACATCAACACCGCACACTGAAGGATGCAGTGGCACCTTCATAGAGGTATCATTTATTAATTTGTGGGGTAAAATATTATAGGTATTCTTGATAACTATATAATACTCTTGTTGTTTCATTTTTAGTTATTAATAGCAGAGACTGAGGAGGAGTCAGTGCCTCAGTATGAAAAAGATATGAAAAAGATTACTTAATTAGAATTTTTTTTTAATAGTTTGTATTGAAATTTTTTGTGATATTCATGTATGTATTTTAAATATTATTTTGATCATTTTTGTAGGGACACGTTACTCCAAATTGTCAGCATACCCCTCCGGTGGATGTACATAGCGACTATTTGGTAGCAGTAAGAAAATATTCTATTTTATGTCATCCTATAATTAAATTATAATGTATATTAGTTATTGATGTTTATACTTGGTATTTTATCAACTTAGGATGTAGAAGAGTCTAGACAGGAGGACTAGTGAGCACAGTCGGAAGAGTACTGGATCTCCATCAACATGAGGATTGAAGACAACCTGAGATTTGTTTTATTCCCCTTCTGGGAAATGACTAGATTAGGGATAATCATTGTATGACAATATGGCATTACTGGACATATTTTTTGTATATTGTATAAGTGACATGTTCTATATCCATTTGGCTTTCATGATGCCAATTTAACTTTATTGGATATATTTGATCTATGACATTATTGAACATATATATTTTTCTTCATGCTCTACAAATATATCATGTGTATTGATGTAGAATACTTTATGTTTATGTGGATGTCTTATACTTTGTAAATTGTTGCCTTTTATTTATGCTTGCACATGTATCTATGTATATTGTTACTAAATGATTCATACTTAATGAGAATATGCATGTTTCATTTAATAAAATGAGATTCGTAATTTTCATTCCAACACCTTAATGAAGTGATAATAGTTCATATAAGATCAAAAAACTCAATCCTACCCAATTTTAGTCCTATTGGAGCATTTTGACTACCTGGACCTATGTAGGGCACTATAAGAATGTTAAGGGATGCACTAGTACATTATGGTCCTGAATGTTTGAATGAGTTGTGAAGCATAAAAAGGTTATTCCTAGCATCTACATGTCAAATTGAAGGTGTTAACAAAGACGGTTTGATGCTAGGATGAGTGGTTTTCAAGATATGCAATGTTTTAGTTTTCAACTGCGCAGCATTGCAAGTTTTTTGCATCAATTGAGATTGGGTAAGAAAATGAAAATGGAAGTGAATCTCCAAAATCTAAGATAGATTATTGTAGACCTCTGTGATATGGTCCTATAGCACCTAACGCCTTGTCGATACCCCTTGCAAGTTATGAGAAATGGAAAACTGAATATTGGAAATTTTGTTGCCTGGTGCACCTTGAGGGACACTTGGCTCTATAGCAGTCGACAATGTTAGAGCCACTTTTCCTCCATGAAAGGATTGTTCCTAGCATTCAAATAGATTTTTGAAGCTATTGGTAGGGACAGTTTGATGCTAGGATGAGTGGTTTTCAAAATATGCAATGTCTCAACTTTCAACTGCACAACATTACAAGTTTTTGCATCAACCAAGATTAGGTCAGAAAATGAAAATGGAAGTGAATCTCTAAAATCCAAGATAGGTTATTGCAGGCCTCCATGAAATGGTCCTATAGAACTTGACAACTCATGGATACCCCTCAAAGGAAAAATAAAAAAGAAAGGTATAGTTTAAATGATATTTTTGTAAATACATATATACAAAGAATGTGCTAGCATGAAACATGACAATAAGCTTAACATATATCTCTAGAATTCATTTCGTGAACATATTTTTTTAAATTAATGATGAAAAATATGTTTACAACTCAAATCATTAGGAGCACTAGGAGGAAAGAGCTCAGAAGACAAAACCTTTGGTATTGCCCCAAAAAATAAAAGAGAAAATTTATTATTAAATCTTACAAACTTCCCGTTATACACACGGGGTAATGCATGAGAAATTTACAATCCACCCTTTGTGGATTCAAGGGAATGAATTACTTTACAAATATACATGTTATATGCACATGCATTCAACTATATTTGACATTACAACATTTTGGATTCACTTTTAGTCCAATGAACTAGTCGGATCTTCCCTACTCTTTATTGTCTCAAGTATTGCCTCGTGGTCTGACTCATGAAGCTTCCAAAGAGTTTTAATGTGTGGTTTTCCTCCATATTTGGTCAAATAGAAATTTTATGCAATGACAAGGTTGGAATAACGAAGAATCTTCCTATGTGTCTCCCAATCCTTGAACAACCACAACCTAGGGTTCTTCATAGAATATTGTCTAAGCCATGTACAGTTACAACCACTTCTTGTGTAGGGTATTCTAATACTTCATTATCTGTAACTGACTGATCTAATTTATTTTTGGCCTCAACACAATGACACAAATAATAATTTGTCCCTTCGTTATTGTCTTAAGGTGCAATAATAGCAAAAACATGGTCTGCAATTATAGAATCATAATGAGGAGATTAATTTAATGAATACTTATGATAAAGTACTAAATTTGAGACTATTTGTGCATTGAAAATTTACCCCTTTGCACTAGATCAGACAAACGGTCAAAGTCAGTGGATTATTCAATTTTTGTCAGTTTCAATGTTGTTGAGGGATGATAGGAGTCAAGTGGGCTCAAAATTTGTGTAGACCATTCATCGACCCATTCCTTTGACTCACACCCATCCCAATATTCATCTATGCATGATGAATAAAAGCATGCCATATGTCATGTGTGGATGATACATGAACTTGCATTAGAGCTTCTAAAAGAGTGTAGCTCACTTGATCCTGTTAATTTACAATAATCCTCTTATGGTGCAATGTTAGTTTCATCCATCAACCAAAAAAATATATGAACCATAGACTCACCTTCATTACTTGGACCCATTGTAGCATTACACCACTGGATGATACATCTTGCATCTAACAATGTTTCTTGTTCTTTTTACTTTAATTCTTCACGTTCTAAGGCCCTTTTTCTACATGCACCTGCACAATCATGCTCTCCTTTTCCATGACCAGCCTTTGTAAAATTCCACATATACTGAATACTAGTGTTCGTATGCATCCTTCTCAACCAATAAAACATCTGAGAATTCTTGAATTGCGATGCACAATTATTTGACCATATGATGTGTCGATGATATGATATTCTCCTATTACTCAAATCACCATAAAATAGATTAAAGAAACTATGTACAAAATTTGTAGAATGCAAACGATCATCGTTGATGTAAAAATGATACTCCCTCAATATCTTCCTGTTCTCCTCTGTACTGTTAGGTGAATGCATAAATTCTATATGAACAAATATAGAAACTTGTTGAGAGCTATAATACTTTTCTTGCAACTCATTTTGTGGTTGTAGAGTGTATTTCTCTACAAAGTCAACAAATGAAACAATGGTATCAAGTGGGAATGTGTCCTTGCACAACTTGAATTGCATATCCAACCATTGAGCTCTATGTGTATGCCTTGCACACTCATACACAATCTTATCACAAAAATAATCCATGAACTGATACACTGGAATCTTTTCAATTACTAAATCTTATCTTTTATCTTCCTTTCCATCTTTTAGAGCATATGTGACTATCTTATATTTTCCAAAATCCACTTTTTCATTCCCATTTGCATGTGTACTCTCCATATGTTGACAAATTGGCAAATGTTGCAAACCACCACAATCTATTCATGTACCATTCAAGCATGTGAGATTGTAAAATTCTTGACCATCCACTCCTTCACATAAAATTGTAGTAATTAATTCCCTTGAAGAAGTAGGTGTGTCATTTATGTTACAATCTTGCAAAACATTGTTAGAATGCCAATCTACACATATATGTTTATAAACATCAAAGTGGTTAGAAAATTCAATATGTACCCTACAACAACAAGTTGTGTGTATGTGATTTATCTTCACATAAAAAGGTTTAGCCATTTCAAAATATCTTTGACTAATTTTAAATTGAATATATGTATGTATAAATTTTGCAAAGAATTATGTCTGAGTTTAATCCAAAAAATGTTTCTAATGTAGAATGTGGATTTGACTACCAATCCTCCTTCTTACAACATCTTGTTGATTGGGATATACTCATGTGTTATTCTTCCAAAAGTCTTCAATCACGTATTTTAAAGCTTCAACAATTGATTTATCTTTCTGCGGTAGTCTACCTAAAAATGCCCATAACTCATTGTTATTTGGATCTTCCACTCTTTGATGCCTTCCCACAGATCTCATTAGAGACTTTCTACTTATTTTTAATGCTTTTCTTGTCTTTCTAATGAGTCAATATTTCTTCATTTGAGTGCTTACTATTGTTGATGTAAGTACACGTTGTGTGATATTACTATTTTTTGCACATGATTGAGAACCCACACTCTCATATGCAGTCATTATATTATTTACAATAGATTTTTCACTTGACTCATCCGTCGTTCTTAGCCCAATAATCTTCATGATGGGCCTAAATTTTAGATTTCTCATCATTTGAACAAATAGTTGACATCTACCTATTATATTTAAATTCTCAAAAAATAATCTCCAAATACGGATAGCATATCTTTGACAAGTACGCTTGGTAATCTTGTCAGGCATTTGTTGCAAAATGTTAGTATCAATATCAATCAAATATTTTGGCTTTCTATAAACAATTCCAGGTGGTGATTTCAACTGTTGAGTGACCTCAACATTACAAACATAAAAAACATTGTGTCGATTGTGTACCTTCAACTGAAGATGATGTACCTTCAAATTGACATGTCAAAGATGGAACCTCACCAACTTGATATGTTAATTGTGTGCCTTCAACACTACACAATGTTGTGCCTACACCTTCAGATGTAGATAATGGTGTGCCTTCAACATGACACGATATTGTGCCTACACCTTGGGATGTAGCTAGTGGTGTGCCTTCAACATGATACAATGGTGTACCTTCAAGATGATACAAGGATGTGTCTCCAACATTGTATGGTGGTGTCTCTTCAACTTGGGAACTCATAGATGATGTGCCCACATCCTCATAATTCAATTTTCTTATTGCACACGAGCTTCTCATTCGTTTCCTTTTTGTTTCCCATTCCAATTCTCTCTTACTATTGATTGTTGTTTCATGTTCCTCATCTAAAGGCAAATATTCTTCTATGGTATGTAATTTTATGTGTTCACGAAGTTGTCTCATTCTTTCCATTTTCTTCTCTTTGTCTTTTTCATGTTCTTATGGTGTTAGATTCTTTTCTCGTTTCCTTGGCATGATGATGATTTCTACATATGAATTCACTACAATTTTCAAATTATTATATCAATCTATTACAAGAAGTGAAACTTTATTATATCAATCAAAATTATATTAAATCAAAATATAATAGAAATATATGACAAATTATAATATAAATCTTTTACAATATGTCAAATTATTTCTTCAACAAATCCATATCATAGCAATTATAAACAAAAATACTCTTTATTCAAAATTCACATGTAAAAAATAAAAAATTACCTCAATGGATCAATTTTGGTGAAGAATGATTGACTTTCACACTTAAATGTTGATTTTTGAATAAAAATGTGTTGCAAATTAATAGAATATACTTCTTTGTGATCTTCAACACCATGAAAAGCAAATATTTGTCGAACTGACTGTAAAAATTAGATAGTAACGGTTAAAAGTGGGCCTTTCTCACGAGTTTCTTACCTTTATTACTATTTTTTGTGTTCTTAAATAGGGCGTACACCATATGTTAGACACACAAAATAACAAAAGGAGAGAGAGAGAGAGAGAGAGAGAGAGAGAGATCTTTCCCTCTCCCACCTTCTCACTCTTTGCATGTCCCTCCCTTAGGGATTGTTTATGGTTTACATAGGGCGCACACGCTATGTAAATCATAAATTTGCATAGCGTGCATGCCCTATAGCACGTGTACATTATACGCCATGTGTGCTTTTAATGACATTGAATTTTACCAAGCATAAGGTTTCCAGATTTTCTTTGGAGTTCCAAACCAAAGGCTTGGAAGATTCAAACAGGTGGGAGACGTGTTTTCCAGGAAACCTAGAAAAAAATAACATTTTTCTTGTGTGTTCCCCGTCAGGTTTCATGTGGCTCAATAATGATAAAATTAGACAGCATGATATTATAGATCTCTCTGATAGCTATCTAACCATGTGATTTATTTTTAATTCTCATAGGTTAAGCTTTTCATCTCTAATTTTTTTTTAAGTATGTTTGATTTTTGTTAAAAACCAACGTGTATTCATTTGGGCTTAGATTTTGGCTTGTTCATCAAATTTTTAAAAAAATTACATTTTTAGAAACTAGACTCCATTCTACAAACTTTAAAAAAAAATTTGATTTTCAATTAGTTTTCAATGATTTCTACGGGGAGTACACAAACATTTCACATTTTCAAGATGTGTCCACTTTGGAAAATGGCAAAAAATCACACTTTCATTAAAAAATTAGTAGAAAAATCGGGGATAAACTAGGTGTTGTTAGCTAATTTCTCACAAGAGTGATTAATTTTTTTTAAAAAAAAAAATTAACATTTTAGGGGGAGCACACCATACGCTATGTTATATTTTTTCACAAAAAATAGGATCACTTTTAGTGCTCCCCCTTTTGGAGAGCCTTAATATCCACCATTCCTAAAATAGATTAGTAGTTTAAAAACTAGATTTGGAGTAGAAAAACTCTTTTTTTTGTCACATTTTAAAATTTTTAGTGTAGATATCCTCAATTTCTCGTTGAAGTTCAGAGTTTTCTGATTTCAGAAGAAAAAAAATGTGGCATCTTATACCCCATTTTTGGTACCCCATCTTTGTGCACTTACCCTCATACTCTTTGACTGTCGAGGTCAACTGTCTCACATTGTGGAGCTCATCTTCTTGCTGCTGCCTCCACTAATCTAAAAGGAAGCTCTCTCAAAAGTGCCCAGGGAACAACTACCAAGTAATTGTATCCATCTGGAGCCCTAACTTCTCCTCCTCAATTTTCCACCACACAGGTGCAAAATGTGAGAGTTGCATCACCATATACATGGATTTAGTATTACTACTAAAGGGATGCATGGAAAAACTCCTCTCCAATGCAATAAGCCATGTCTGAGCCTCAGATCCTGATCCTTTCCCATCAAAGGGAGTAGGTCATCCTCTCATAAGATACCTCATGTAGTTCGATGCCACAACATCAGGATCAACTATGATGGTCCTCCTAGGATGACTCCTAGACCTCTCCCTCACCCTCTCCTCTCTCTAAGAGTGGTGAGAAGCATCTTTCTCTACTCTGACCTACTCAGGACCAAGATGATTCAATATTTCCTATAATAACTATCTGGTACCAGGGTCCTCAAACTCATTCCTGATGTTGCTCTCTCTTCTGATCTTTGTACTATTGTTTACCACTATCTTGTCTGACACTCATCGAAGGTCTATGTTGTCCACCCCTCCCATGAATACCATATCGGCTTCTACCACAGCCTCTAGCATCTCTAGTCTCAGGCATGAATCCTCAAACAACCAAAGATTCATACAACAACTCACAACATAGCTTGAAACAAAAACTAAAGGGTAAGAATAACCACAAAGAAATAAATCTAAAAAGAAATAATGTTGTATTTCTATGTTTTGTTTCAAGTTTAAGCTATACAAAACCTAATGAGAATACAATTCCAAGAGTTCTCAGTGTAGAAACTATGGCTCTGATACCAAGTGTAACGCCCCACTAGGGAACCCAAGAGAGATTAACCTAGAACATGTGATACTAAGTTTGATGAACAATTTTTTTCTAAAGTTTACACAATAAGATATACATTAATGCGGAAGCAATTACCATTTACATGTATAAACATATACAAATATAGATTAAAAAACTCAAGGGTTCCATGATGTGGAATTACTGAATTACGTAAAAGTAAAACTCAACTAAATAACCTTAACAAAAGATTCTATATAAATAGATGTGACAAACATAACTTAAAAACAATTTGTACAATCCTCATGGATAACCATGAGACCTAAATAAACTCACATCCACTGCACATGTCATAGTGTATGTAGTAATCACTCTACACTATAATACAATATCTAGATTATGTATCACATGTGATACACTAATACAAGATTATAATATAGTGAATGGTAAGTACATAACCACCAATGAAGAAACATAAAGAGCTCAATGGCATAAGTATCGTCAAGCACTGGAACGAGGACATCAAATATCAAATGGTAAAGAATCACCACCATTCGTCCGTGTGGAACTATAAAATTTCACCCCACCATGCTGAGGAGATAATAACAGACCCCACTCAGATATCCAAAACCAAAGAAGGAAGTAACCACTAAGCAAGGGGATCCTGATAGCTCTGTAACTCCAGGTGTACTACACATATTGAAAGGTAAGACTCACTAATCTAGAGGCAATCGATACATGTAGGAATTCTAGACTGTGTATAGGAAGTTGTCATCATGTACGTCTAACCCTTAAGTTTTGTCCTAGTAGTCTCACTCATAAACTCATGTATTAATTTATAATAATAATAACCAAAGAATTAAACTATAACAAATTTATTAATAAATTAATAAATTTTCTAATATTTAAATTAATCTATATTAAGAAGTCATCAATTAGTTTAATAAACTAAATAACACATATATAAAACTAAAAATGAAAAAAAATTATTAAACAAATTAATAAATTAATATTTATATATAAAAGCTAAATTTTATTTAAATAATAAATATATTTTAATAAAATAATACATAAAACAAATTTCTTAAAAAAAATAATTAAAGAAAACTAAAAAATATATATCAAATTTCAATTGGGGAGGCGAGCCCCACACCCCCCCTCCCCCTCTCACTTACCTCTTGGTAGCCTTGGCTATCGTAGGAAAACTGGCTGTCGTAGGCAATCTGGGTTTGCCATGGGTAGTCCGAGTCTATCGTAGGTTGTCCGCTGCTTTACGGCAACTCTCGGCTGTCGCGGTGGCTTTGGCCTACCGCGGGGTGTTTATGGGGTAGGACCGACAACCCCTCCAATATATATATTTAAAAAAAACTTAAAAAAATTTAATAACTTTTTTTGATTTTATTCCATTTTGTTTTTTTAATAATAATAAATTATTTTATACATTTTGAAAAACGTGCAAAGCACAAGCAAAGTTTTGTTTTGTTTCTTTTTCTCATTTTTTTTTGTCTTTTCTGGAGATGACCTTTTTTTTACTAGTGAATATTTTTTTGTGTATTTTTTTTTCCAAAATAGAAAGTTGTTTTTTTTATTTAATTTTTTTCAATTGAAGATTTTCTAAATGCAATTTATTTATTTTTTTAAAATTAGAGCCCTACTATAGTCGAGATTGATTTTTCCAAAAAAGAGGTCTTCCATAGGGAATTTTTTAGCAAAAATTGGACGGCATAACCCTACTATGCTAAATATTTGATTTTCCCTAAAAACATAGATCTAAGGGTTTTCAAAATACCCAAATCAACAAAAAAAAATACTAAATCCTAATAGGAAATAAAATTTACCAAGCACAAAGAAGCCAATTTTTTTAACAAAATGGAAATTAACAAGGGTTTCAAACCCTACCTCAAATTCAACACAGATTTGATTGTGAAGCCTTTACAAGAAGAATAATCCTGAAGTCCTCCAAATTTGATTCCAAAAGTAGATCCAAAACGATGAAGGCTTAAGAACAATGATCCCCAAATTTCTTCAAAGCTTCCCACACCAACAATGTCACAAAATGCTCAAAACTCCAAAATACCCAAAACACAAAATTCCTCCCAAAAATGCCTTCAACCTTCTCCAAAACCTGTTATCTCTAGAATGAAAAGAAAACTCTCCTAAAGAGATTCAATTTCCCCCTTTCAAGAAATTACAAAAATAAACACTCCAGTCAACTCAACTTCCAAAAATGAAAGAAAATCCTAATTAATTAAATAAAATATTTTTTATTTGTGCAACTCACACTTTGACTTTTAAAAGCAATTTGCATTTTGAATTCAAATTCTAATTTCAATAATCACAATGCACAAGTAATTAATTAAATATTATATTAAATAGAATAAATATGTAAAGCATAAGTTTATCCATGCAATTAAATATTTAATTATTTAATAAAGCATAAAAGATAAAATAACTCTAATTTCAAATTCAATATTTAATTAAATCCAAATATTTAAATATTTGAACTTTAATTAATTCTCTCAATTAAACATAGGTATTTAATTAATTTTAATTAATTAAATACCATATATTTAATATTTAATTCCAACAATAATTAATTTAATAAATAACATAGTAAATTACACAAATAGAAATACACACAATTGAGATCAACCAAAATAACCCAAACACACACAAGGATGGGATCCATGAATTTACGTCAACTAGACAAATTTGGGTAGGGTATTCAAATTGGTACTCGTCCAATCTTAGTAAAATTAGGCCTAGGGTAGGGTTTTCGGTCTGATTGTTAACTCCCCTCTTTACAATTGAGATGAATATATGGGCACGCTCACTCCTACCAATTCAGGGAAGATGATGCCCTCTACCTGCAAACTTGACAACACAAGAACAAGCATGTACATCCAATATAAATATAGCAAACAATGACAGGGATCAATCAAACATGTGGATCTCGCAATGCAAGTAACTATTTCTTCATCCTCTACCACATCAAACATGCCAACAAGTACATTAATACATATGGAAACCATACACATGCAAGTATGGGGTAAGTAAAATCATAGTTCTAACATCAACATAAAATATCACATCATGATAATATCATCACCTATCTACACAACACATGATAAACATATAAACATGATGATCCAAAATCACCATCCACTAAAATAATAAATTCTCACATGAAATGTAGCCTAAAATAATTTGGCAAATCAACTAAAATAATAGCTTAAAAGAGTTCAGCATCAAAAAATGAAAGCAAACTATGGGTGGGTATCACACATACAGTTAGGAGATCAAATTGTGATCTAGAGACAACAGTTAGTCCCAAGCTCACAAGGTCAGGTGACGGTAAGGAAATAAAGCCATGAACTAGAAAAATTAGTTTTCATGAAGTTGCAAGGTTAGTAGACGGTTAGGAGTTCAAGACACGATTTAGCAAGGGTAGTTGTCACCAATTCGCGAGGAAAGAAGGTAGTTAGTGTTAATGGTCATGAGCTAGCGATGGTGGTTATTACGAGGTCGTGATTTTGTAAGATGGTTAGTAAAAGAAGGCACAAGATAGAAAGGATGGAGTCCTGAGGTCCCACATTTAAATGGAAGTAAAATTCCTGAAACTATGAGAAATTGAAGTTTGAAGAGCAAAAAGTGATTGGGAATGGCAGCATGGAAGTGTGCTCCCCGCAATTCTAAAAATTGATCATGAATGGAAGCATAGGAAGGTGATTCCCGAAAGAGTGAAGAACGGTATGAGGTATTCAATGGTAATCTTTATAGAGTTATAGATTGATGGTGGTTGTTAGGTCGTAGTGATTATTGATTGATAGTGAAAATGTGTAGAGATGGAGATTAAGGCGCCAACAGCTAGTCGTTTGATCGTGGGAGATCAAGACAGACAAGTGCCAAGTGGATGGAGATGTAAATGTGCAATAAAATCATATGGTTCCACATGGAAGTTAAGGATTTCATGGAGTAGTTAAGGGTATGATTTGTTAGTTATGAGGTAGTTATTGGCCAGTTTCGAGTTACAGTCAGTAGATGCATGCATGTGGAGTATTTTGAGATCATTTTTACCATATTTTATGGGTTTTGCCACCTTTTATGCATGTTTTTTTTTTTAGATCTGAGGATTGGTTCTTTTTTTGGAGTTATATGGAAGTTCAACGTCATTTCAGACCCTATTTTTGTGGTTTTTCTCTTCCATCCAATCCCATGAGATATTTTGAGCATTGAAAGGAGAAAATTACTTAGAGTTAAACTTTAGTTAGAGTTCAAATAAGATAATTTCTTTATACAGTTAGCTTTGGAGTTGATGCAAACCTTTCTATAAGGATTTAGTTTATATTCTTTTGAGAGAGGTTCTTTCTTTTTGCCTGTTTTGCACATTACAAAAATTGAGAATATTGTATGGAGTATTTTTTCATGATTTGTAGCATAGATTCTGTTGGAATTGGATTTTGTTGGAGTTGTTGAAATTCTTTTTTTTCATTGATGTTAACATATGTTTTAGATAAAGATAGACAAACCCATTATTACTGGTGCATGGGTGACTGACAGAAGTGTGTAGGCATTGAACAAATGTTTTAGAGTATGTGAAGATGGGGATGTGTACAAAGATGAGATATGATCTTATATATAAGTTTTCTTGATTTTATTTTATTTTTTGTTTGAGTTACACTACTTGTGTGAAGACTTTGTAGAACAGTAAAAGAGAATTGTGACAGAGCTAGTCTCTGATTTTTCTGGATAATTTGAGTGCGAGCATGATTCACGTTATGCAAGCTTGGGAAATGTATGGAGAAATTTTTTGGAATTCTTTTTTATGATTCTTGAGTCACAATAATCTTGGTGATGTCATATGTGGCATGCGTTCTGGAGAAGACCTATTTGGGGATGACTTCAGATATGTGGCATGTATTATGGATAGCGAGCGTGGATTCTAGATATTGGATTATAGTTGATGAATTGTAATTAATGATTACTTATTATAGGTACCATGTGTATCTTAGCAAGGTGTTATGTAATTATTTGTGTAGTGGGGAAGTCTTAATTATCCAACCTAATTTCTTATTGTAAACTTGTATAAAATGAAAGTTTTTTTCTTGGTTAGGAGTGTGGATAGTGAAGTGTGGAAGTTGTGAGCTTATATTTGAGAATTATTTTGGATGTAGAGAAGAGGTTGTAATTAAATAAATTCATTTTAACTATTTAAAAAAATCTATTATTATCAGTCAGTTCACTAGATATTATATGTTTGTATATATGTATCTTGGAAAGTGAGTCCTAAAGGTGGATTTAACCTTATTTAGACAGTGAGCCTGTTGTTTCTCTTGACTCCTAATAGAATCTATCATTTAACAAGGACTATGTACTGTATGTAATAACCATCTCCTAATAGGGATACTATACTTTCAGTACATTATTTATGGGTACTAATTCCCACAGGTATTTTTATCTTAATAGGGTTTCCTAAAAAATAAATGGTTGTGTTATACTATTGTTGCTAATTTGTTCCTAATTGCATTTATCTTTTAATTGTTAGAGGTTAAAGTTTAAATTATTTAGAATACAACTGACTCATCCCCCTCTCAATTTTTCTAGTGGATTATTATTGCTAACAATTGGTATAAGAGCTTCTAGTCCTTTGAGAGAAATCTTAGTAGGTAGAGGTGATCCTAAAGATGGTGCTCTATAGAAAGGAGATTCCTAAGTTTGATCCTGAAGACTTTGACAGCTAGAAGAACAAGATGAGAACTCACTTTCTATGTTTGGTAATTGGCTACTTAATGATTACAAAAAAATATGATCAGATCAAGATTGAAGATGAATTAGATATAGCTACAGATGAAGAGAAGAAGTTTTTTTCTTGTAACATGGTTGCAAGAGAAGCACTGATTAGTGCACTCTATGTAGATGAGTTCATAGAGGTTAAATATTTGGATTCTGGGCATAAAATTTGGTCAAGATTAGAAGCACTATATGAAGGAGATAATTTTAAACTAAGAAGGCAAAGTTACAGAACTGGAAGAAAAATATGGAAATTCTAAAAATGAAAGATGATGAGAATGTTAGAGCATATTTATAGAGGGTTATTAAGGTTTTTATAGGCATTATAAATTATGGAGGCACCTACAGTGAAGAAGTGATTGCAAAGATTCTTAGATCTTTGAAACATGTTTAAAAAACTAAAGTGCAAGCTATAGAGGATATCATACCTTTGACGGCGAACTTCAATAGAGAGATGTTGATTGTGAAATTAACTACCTTTGAGGCCGCAAATTTGGGAGATTCACTACCTAAGGTTGAATTAGCATTCAAGGTAACCATGCATAATAACAAAAATGCTTTATTGGGTATTGCAAGAACCAACATAAGTGACTTCTGAGAAGAGCTTGGTGAATATGATGATGATTGGGAAAAGATATAGGAAGAAGAGAGGAAGTTAGATGAAGTTGTGGCACTTATCGATATAAGAGAAAAGAGAGGTAAGGGTAAGTTTGAAGGAAAGTTACCTATAAATTTTTTTTCATGCAATAAGATAGGTCATTTTGCATCTAGATGTCCTACATGGTTTCCTAAACATAAATATAAGTTTCATAGACCTAATTATTCCAAGGATAAGGAATGTTACTATGCTAGTGAAGGTGTGTCTAATGATGATGTTGTGGATTATGATGAAATTGAATTTATTACCATTAAAGATGATGAGCCTATTCATGAAGAGAAAGCCCTATTTTCACATGTTGAAGAGAAATCTAAATGGATCATAGATAGTGGTTGTTCACATCATATGACTCATCATAGAAACAAGTTTATTCAACTAACTAAATATGATGGTGGTGTAGTCAAATTTGGTGACAATTTTCCTTAATTTATTAGTGGAGTACGATCGATTTCTCTTGAGGGTAAAAATAATATTGATGATGAATTTATTGTTAATGGACTTAAGAATAATTTTTTGAGTGTTGGACAAATTCTAGACGAGGTTTATCATTTGACGTTAAATGATACAAAATTTTCTGTCAGAAGTAAGATAGGAGATTTGATCGCATCTAGTACTAAGTCAAGAGGTAATGTATTTAAGTTGAACACTACAAAAGTTTCATGTTGTGTTGTGAAGGTTGATGACAGGTTGTTATGGTATACAATATTTGGTCATTTAAATTTTGATAACATTTTGAAAGAAAACATGAAAAATGTTGTTGGAGATCTACCAAAGATTGTGAAACCTTCTAACACTATGTGTAGAGAATGTGTGATGGGGAAAAAAACTAGAAGAAGTTTTAAAAGAAAATCTTACTTAGAGAAAGGAAAGTTAGATCTTCTACATACATATCTATGTGGTCCTACAAGAACGAGATCTTACTATGGTGAAAGGTATTTAATACTTTTTGTTGATGACTTTTCTAGGATGATGTGGGTTACATATCTTAGAGAGAAATCTGGGTGTTTTGATAAATTCAAGGTATTCAAAGAAAAAGTTGAGAATGAATTAGGTTTGAAGATAAAATGGTTAAGATCGGATAGAGGTGGAGAGATCACTTCATATTTTTTCAATACCTACTGTGAAGAGAATGAAATCTACAGACAAATATCTGCTCTTGGGAGACCACAACAAAATAGGATTGTAGAGAGAAGGAAAAAAACTATGTTAGATATTGCCAGAACTATGTTTCTTGAAGGAAATGTGTCGCATGTTCATTGGAGAGAATTTGTTGGTACTTTTGTTTACACTTTGAATAGAATTCATATCAGAGAAGGTACTAATAAGACTCCTTATGAACTATGGTTTAATCATTCTCCTACGGTGAAATATTCAGAATATTTGGTAGTAAATGCTATATCAAAAGAGATGATGAGATAAGAAAATTTGATTCTATAAGTGATGAATGGATCTTCCTTGGTTATTCCCCTAAGAGAAAATATTATAAATCTTTCAATCTAAGATTGGTAAAGATGATTGAAAGTTTTTATGTGATGATTGATGATAAGTTTTAGATTAAGGAAAGAATATGAGTGTAGCCAAACTTCATAGAATAGGGAGGTTACTACAAATGAAGAAGAATATTTTGAGGTTGATCATGAGATCGAGGCATGTTTGCATGATTCTGCTGAAATTCTAAAGACACTGAGGTATGTTAAGAAGAATCATCCTAAAAATAAAATTATTGTAAATGCAAGCAAATACATGATAACAAGATTGAGATTAAGAAATTAAATTTGTTTGATTTCTCAAGTTAAACCAAAAACTATTGATGACGCATGTAGAGATGAATCTTTGACTAAAGCTATGCAGGAAGAATTGGAACAGATAAAGAAAAATAAAACTTGGGAACTGGTTCCTAGACCTAAAGATAAGAATGTTATAGGGACTAAATGGGTCTTTAGAAATAAGATGAATGAAGAAGAAATGTGTGTAAGGAATAAGGTGAGACTGGTTTGTAAAGGCTACTCACAAAAAGAAGACATGGAATTTGAAGAAAAAATTTCTCCTTAGGCTTGAGGCAATAAGATTATGTCTTTCTTATGTTGTACACAAAGACTTTAAAGTATATCTGATGGATGTCAAATTTGTATTCTGAATAGAGATTTAGATGAGGGAGTATATATTGAGTAGCTTGATGGATATCATCTAATAGATGATGAGGACATGGTTTTCAAATTGAAGAAGGATTTTATGGACTGAATCAAGCACCTAGAGCATGGTATGCTAGATTGGATAGGTTTTTAATTCTTGTTGGTTTCATAAAAGGTAATGTAGATAGTAATTTGTACTTGAGAACTATTGAAGATGGGATCTTAATAGTTGAAGTTTTTGTAGATGATATAAGTTTTAGAGATAATGATGAAATGAGTAAAAATTTCTATAAGGAAATGGAAAGTGAAATTGAGATGTTGATGATTGGTGAAATGAAATTTTTCCTTGGACTGCAAATTAATTAGAAAAAAGGTATTTTTATTTATCAAACCAAGTATCTTAAGCAAATGTTGAAAAAGTTTGGAATGGAAGAATGTAAACCTATTGGAACACTTATGGTTACTTATTAAAATCTTAATACTATTGATGAATCTCAGAGTGCTTTTCAAACAAAGTAAAGATCTATGATTGGATACTTACAATATCTAACACACACTAGACCAGATATTGCTAATGCAGTTGGAATTGTTGCAAGATATCAAGAAGATCCTAAAGAGACTCACCTTGATTCTATAAAGATAATATTTAGATATCTAAAAGGAACATTGGAATATCGATTATTGTATAAAAAAATATGATTATTTTGTTTTGCATGCTTATACTAATGTTGATTGGGAAGGAAATGTTGATGACAGAAAGACTACAAGTGGTGGTGCATTTTTTCTTGGGAAAAGGTTGGTTTCTTGGTTAAGTAAGAAGCTAGATTGTATAGCTTAGTATACTACTAAATCAAAGTATGTTGTTCCTTCTATAAATTACACACATATTGTTTGGATGAAGAAAATGTTGAAGGACATTTGGATAAATTTTGATGAGCCAGTGGTTATTCAGTGTGATAAAACTAGCATAGTGAATATGTCAAAGAATCCAATTATGCACTTCAAAGCCTAAACATATTTCAATTAAATATCATTTCTTGAGAGATAAGATTGCAGAGAAGGAGATTAGATTAGAGTATATAAGAAAAAAGGAACAAATAAAAGATATATTTACAATTTAACATTTTCCAAAGGATGCCTTTGAGCATCTTAGAGGTATCCTTGGGGTGATAGCCTTGATTTGCAATAAATAATTGATGCAGAAATGCATCAGTCTAGAGGATTTTATAGCTTTATCATTTCTTGGACTCGATGTATGGATCCACTCCTTAGGGGGAGTGATCAAAAGAACACAATAGAACACATTTGGGTGATTGAGCACCTAGTTGTTGTAGGCATGAAGATTTGAAAAAGATACACCTTGTAGAAGAAATATGGTCAAAGATAGAGTTATGGAACCCTTTTCCATTGACATCAAAGGGGAGAGATTCAGTGAAGAGAGTGTGTGGAAAATCCCTACTATTTTGGGGAGAATTGTGAAGAGGATATTGAGAAGATTGTATTGAGATTGGCACTTTTGGATTGATGGATTTAATCATGTGTTTCTATCAATGCTAAAGGGGGAGATTGTTGGAATTGGATTTTTTTGGATTTTTTAGCATTCATTTTTTTCATTAATGTCAACATATGTTTCAGATAAAGGCAGACAGACTGGTTATCACTTGTGCATGGGTTACTGACAGAAGTGTATAGACACTATATGAATGTTTAATAGTATGAAAAGATGGGGATATATATAGGGATGAGTCATGATCTTATATCTAAGGTCTCTTGAGTTTATGGTTCTATTTGTTTGAGTTACAATGATTTTGGTGAAGACTATTTATAGAATAGTGGCAGAGAATTGTGATAGAGCTAGTCTCTGAGTTTTGTTGATAACTTTTAGTGGGAGCACAATTCACATTATGTGAGCTTGGGGAATGTATGGAGACATGTTTTGGAAATTTTTCATCATTCTTGGGTCACAAGACTCTTGGTGATGTTATTTGTGGTGTGTGTTCTGGAGAAGACCTATTTGGGGCTGACTTCAGAGATGTGGCGTGTATTATGGATAGTGAATGTGGATTGTGGATCTTGGATTATATTTGATGAATTATAATTGATGACTACTTGTTATAGGTACCATGTGTATCTTAGAAATGGGTTATGTAATTATTTGTGCATTGGGGAAGTCTTAATTGGCCGACCTAATTTCTTATTATAAACTTGTATAAAGGAAAGTTGTTTTCTTGGTTAGGAGTGTGGATAGTGAAGCGTGGAAGCTGTGAGCTTATATTTGCAAATTTTGTTGGATGTAGAGAAAAGGTTGTGAATAGATAACTTCATTTGAACTATTTATACAAGGATATTCCTATCAATGAGTTCACTAGATATTATATCTTTATATATCTATATCTCAAATTATGAGTCCTAAAGGTGGATTTAACCTTATTTAGGCAGTGAGCTTGTTGTTTCTATTGACTCTTAATAGGGTTTTTCCTTAAACTGGGACTGTGTACTATATTTAATAATCATCTCTTAATAGGGATAAATCTCCTAACATGGATACTATACTTTCAGTGCATTATTTATGGGTATTAATTCCTACTAGGGTTTTTCCTTTAACAGGGTTTTCTCGACAACAGATGGTTTTGTTATAGTGTTATTGCTAATGTGTTCATAATTTCATTTATCTTTTGATTGTTAAAGTTTAAAGTTTAAATGATTTTGCATACAACTGATTCACCCCCCGCCTCTCAGTTGTTCCGGTGGACTATTATTTCTAAGAGTTTCCATCACTATTGGATAAAGATTAGAGTTTACCTTCTCAATTTTATTGCATTGAGTTGTTTATTGTAGGTTGTTGGTGAGATATTGTGTCAATTCCTTTATTTCAACAAGCTCTTTCAGTGTTAGATGTAATATTTGGGTAATTTATATGGAGGTCTTTGATTGTGTCTCCCATTTGTACACTAGAAATTGAAAAAAAACATTGCTTTCCTAACAAGGTGTCAAATACCAAGTATTTTCATAAGAATTTATTTTTCATATAGTATCTAATTAAGTTTGTGAGAAAAATTTTGTTTTTGGGAAGTGATTTTTTGTGGATTTATTTCTACATGTCATATTGGTATTCAATTGGTGCATCAACCATTAGTGTATAGGAGTTTCATTTCACAAGCCATCTTACTTAGTTTTTTCCCATCAAATCATTAAGTTTAACTGAATATCAATAAGGAACTATCCTTGTAATCCTGGAGATTTAGTCTCAAGCACTCTTCCCACCATTGAGATTGTTTCCATGTTACGACAAGATAGCTAGATTATTTATCTTTCTATAGGCGCAAATCTTGATTGCTAACAGGTATGTATAATCCTATGACCACAATTTTTTATGATATAGATTGATGAAGATAGGATTCACTAAGAATCATGTTGATAGAGACTTATCTTTTGCGTATTGGATCAATGATCTTATCAGTTGGATGGAAGATCTAGTTTTGGTTGACTTCCTACATGATAAATTTTGATTGGTACAAGTTAGCATTGAGTTTTAGTTTGTGTTTTGATTCAAGGAGTTACACGTTTCATATTATCATATTAGAGTCATCTATCTTAATTTTATAAGCCTATGATCGAGTATATAAGATCAAGTTTTTGATGAGAAGATAGATGGATATTGATGTTATTATGTGCAAGCGATATTGATGTAAAGATTGGCAATTTATGATATATTTGGAGGCTCATTGGAACTGTATTGGCATCATTGATACTACCAGTCAGTTCAGTTTTAGGACTGTAATTCCTTTTTATACTATAATATGTATTTGATTAGTGAACCTCACTGAGGACTAGATCAATATTTTGTAATTGAGAACTCTCCTCTACACTTTAATTCCTAATACATGGTCATTCCCCTCTTATGTACTTATACCTTTAATAGGCTACTTATTACTACAGTACTGTGATATTTGTGGGTATCACCCCCACCAGGATTTTTCCCTTAACTAGGTTTTCCTTGATAACAAATCATGGTGTTTTGATGTTGATACTACTTATCTTGCTATGTTTACATTTGGTTATTTGTGGAATTAATTTGTGGCTTTGGTTTATTAAGGTTAAAGGTATAAGTACACTGATTCACCCCCCCTCTTGGTGCTTACTAATCCTAAGAATTATTTAGAGATTCTCATTTGTGGGTTACAAAGTGTAAGAAGTGTGTCTTCTTCTCAAGATAAAAAGACTATTTTCCCTTCCCCTTCATCCTATTCAAGTAGATCATCAAATTACTCAATGGTTTTTGGAATTTATGGTCCAATAAACCCTCTTTCTAGTTCTGGTCACAAATGGATCCTGGTGGCCAGAGACAATTTCACAATATGGAAAATGGAAGTTGCCTTGAAGGATGTCATAGAATCTTGTAATTAACTAGATTTGGTTCTCCTTCAACCATTATATTAGACAATTCCAAGTGTTTTTTTGGAACTCACATAAACTCTTGGTGATTTGATCATGGAATATCTTCAAATATTTCTTCAATTATTATCCCTAAGGGAATCGTCTGGATGAATTATCCAACAAAAAATTCATTAATATCATCAAGAGGACAGTTGAAGATAATCAGAAATCCTGACATACAAAATTTAAGACAGGCTTATGGACCGACATAATTACACTCAAGAGAGCTATTGGAAACTCACCTTTCATTCTAGTACATGGGAGAGAAATAAGTCTTCCTCTCTCACTTTAGTTTCTCTCCCTTGAGTTATCTCATTAGTTGGGGTTACCTTAAGGTGATTCTACAATATTCAGAATAGCTGACTTAATGGAGATAGAAGAAATTATAAATTAGTTTGTGCATACACTTAAGACTCGTCAGTAACATGTAAAAAGATTTTTTGACAAAAAGGCTAAAATTAGAGTTTTTAAGGAAGGTGACCTTGTTCTCAAATGGGATGTAGATATAACTAAACTGTGAAGACACTCCAAAGTTGATACTATGAGGAGTGTCCCATATGTCATAGCTAGCTATAAGGATGACAATGCTTTTAATCTATCTAGGCCGAATGGTGAAATTCTACCAATCCTAGTCAATGAAATTCATCTTAAATTTTTATTCTAGAGGAAGGATACAATTATATATGTAGTAAGTAGGTTTCCAAATTTCAATAAGTGCATGTACACAATTTTTTCTCTCCCAGAGATAAATTGTTTTGATGTTCTCCAAATTGTATAGGAGCGGAGAGAATTTTAAGAGTGGTATCAAAAGATGAATCCATGCCCAATGGATTTCCAAGCTACTAATCTTAGTCCTTAGCAAGAAAGTATCCCTTTGAGTCATTAAAAATGTTGAATTTTATATCACCATTATTCCTCGAGGTTTGTTTCCATCACAATATTCCAGTTGAGGTGAGCTTGAAGAGATAAATTAGTTATAATTCTAGAAAATAGACATTTTAGTGAAACATCATTTGTGTTTCACTGAGATAGGTATGTAGAGCTTCTTTGGAAGTCTAACGCTAGATTTTTGGGTAACATATTCATGGTTTCCCCAAAATTCCAAACCAAATATTCATCAAGATGGAGAGGTGGATATCGGTATAATAGGTCCTATGTTTCTCCGATGAGATTTATTGAAATAACCATAGTCATCGATAAATGCTTTTAAACATGTTTTGATGGTTATTTCTTCTACAATGATGAAATATAGAAAGGTATTTCTTATATGCATTTTTTGCAGTTCATAGTTGACAGAGATTTTTGCAGTGCTAGCATAGTGAATGAATTTTACCGATGATTTTTGTCATCGTAACTTAGGTCATTGGAAATATATTTAGGGTGTGAACAGGTAGTATTTTTCTCATTGATAGACTGCATCAGATGGAGTTTTATCAATGGATAGTTGCGGCAATAGCTCATGGAAGGTATCGATAGATCGGTAGACATGTTTTCCCAATGATCCCAGCATTGAAACTCAAGGCGTCAGAGGAAACCAAAAAGAACAGTTTAATAACATTTATTTCACCACTGATGTAGGAGCATCTTGGTTCTTGGAAATACTATATCAACCAAAAACATATTTCTTTGGGTTTGGTAGCTTGTTGGAGACTGGTCGATAAAGTGCTTAGTAA
The DNA here is from genome assembly GCA_018584345.1 of Thuja plicata. Classification (NCBI taxonomy): domain Eukaryota; kingdom Viridiplantae; phylum Streptophyta; class Pinopsida; order Cupressales; family Cupressaceae; genus Thuja; species Thuja plicata. The sequence continues at coordinate 4,289,963 of MU223136.1, read as the reverse complement.
CTACACTTGTTTGGTTAGTTGAAGGTTTTTTGGTTCACCAATCAAGCTTGGTTGCTTGTTTTTGGATGGCTTCACGGGTGGGTCTCAGTGGTTTTTCTTGACTGCTCGGAGGTTTCCCTGATTGGTCTATGTTGCTCGATAGTCTTTCTCATCAAGTTGATTTTGTAATTTGGATATTTTGGTTGTGTATTTAATTTTTGTAGCATAATTAATGTTGGGGTCTCTCATTGGAATTTGTGTGGACCTAAATCTGGGTCATTATTGTTTCCTATTTTGTATCTTTAGGATCTTTTGAAAATTACCTTTTTGATAGTATTTTGTATAAAATTAATGTTCAATTCTTAGATTAGAGGTAGTTCCATAGTAGCAGTTAGTTAGAAGATTTGGATCGAAGGTTTGTGACCTCACATGCATGAGAATTATTGTGTAAAGATTTTGAATGTATTTATCCATAATCGGGAAGGCCTTACAGCCTTGGATATATGAAGTTTGATATAATAATATATATAAATATGTGTTCCTCCTCTCCTTCTCTATGTTTTAAATATTCTATGTTGTATTCTACAAGCTGGTTTGGTAGCTAGGAGTGCCTTTTTCCCTAGTTTGTAACCTACCTTGTGTCAAGTGGTATCATAGCAAAGGTTAGATATGAGGTTCCTTCTTGTAAAACCTAGTTGATTTTTTGTAGTGTAACAGATTGTGATCTGACCTGCAATTTTTGAGGGTTTCAAGATGGTTCTTGGGAGAGGAAATACATATCCAGGCTTAGTTGATATGCTAAGATAGATTTTTGCAAGATTAGAAGTTTTTGAGATAGCCCAACATCGAGGAAGACATCTTGAGGATGTTAGTGATGATGAATTTGAGGAAGTACAAGGAGAAGTCACACCTGCACCTATGATTGATTAGGAAGAAGAAAGATTCTTGTGAGCTTTAACAAGATTGAAGTCCACACCCTAGTTTAATCCCCCCGAGTATAGTAGAAAGTTGGATTTGGATGAATTGATAGATTGGATAACCAAAATGGAGAAATAATTTGAGTATGAGAACATAAAAAAGGAGAAAAAGGTGAATAATGCAAGTACAAAGTTGAAAGTCATGCATTCTTGTGGTGGGAACATCTGCAATTGGACCAAAAGAAAATTGGTAAAGACAAGATCAAGATATGAGATAAGATGATAAATAATTTGAAAGGTAATTTTCTACCTTGTGATTATCACATTGACCTAGTTAGGAGAATGCAAAGTTTGAAGCAAAAAGATAGCTCTGTGAAAGATTAGCCTAGGGAATTTTGTAGATTAGATATCAGATCTGGACATGCTGAAGATGACATGGAAAGAATAGAAAGATATTTGAATGGGTTAAGGAATTCTATACAAGATGAGATCATCCTTTTAAAGATGGAAAGTATTGAAGAGGCTTATCAATTTAACCTAAAATATAAGGATAAATTGAAAAAAAGACATGAACAAAGACAAAGAGGAAGAGGTGGTAGATTCCCTAGAGGAAGATGTAGATATTATGGTAAAAATAGTAGATGTGGTCAGGACAAGACAAATCAAGACACACATCAAGATAAAGGAAATACTGAGTGGAAAGGTGGAATTTCATTCCAAGGAAGAGGCAGCTACTCTTGAGGTGGATATAGCAGAAGAGGGTGTTGGTTGTATTTCAAGGTTTGAAGTCTGCCCAGTAAAATTTTGAAGTTCCTAGTCATTCCAATGCTCAAGAATTGAAAGTCATGTCTAAAATTACTTAAGTATCTTTGGAAATGACATTTTTGGCCATAATCCTAGTAAAAAATGTCAAAAAACCTAAGTCCTAGGTTTACCTATGTTCAAAAATGCAAAAAAAACTAATGTCTCAGTCAAGTTTCCATTTTCAAGTTACTTTTTTGTAACTTGAGTTCTGAGAAATTGTCATGTGATTTTATGTTAGTCGCTTAGTCTCATAAGCTGAAGAGAATATTTCATTCTTTCTAGAGACTTAGTGAAAATCCTTTGTCGTGTTATCTCCTGATGAAATGAATATACTGAAAAGGATATGGAGACTTAATGCAAACCGTCCATCTCAAGTCAGATCCTACAGTGGTGGGGTTGTCTCATGATTAACTCTATAGTTTGAAAATAATCTGACGACAAAGAGATATAGAAGTTTCCAAGTCTCTAAAGGAACTTAAGTTAAATACCAGTTTTAGCGTTAGTGTTGTCGTCTAGTCACAAAATAAATCAAGGGTTAAGTTAAGAATCATGAGACTCAGTGACAACCATCAGATGGAAAGAGAACCAACGATAGTTGCGAGGTCACTGTAAAGGTTTGAAAATTCAAAAGTGATGAGGTAATCAAGAGACAAAAGGATAGTTGAGACACATATTCATTAGTCACAGTCTCTAATACAATTTTTAAATGAGATGTACACCTGGCGACTTGGAGATAGCAGTTATGAAATCTCTTGAAGAACTAGGTTTTGCTTTGAATATCTGGAGACTTGGTGCTGACTGTTAGATGTAGATAAGAGAAAGATCAATGGTAGTTGGGTTATCTCCAGATAAGCATGAAAAATGTAAATTAATTTAGTGAATATGAGACAAAAATGAAAATTTATTAGCCAGGGTTAAAGACTAGTCAAGTTCAAGCTAATGGTTGACATGTAAGATGAGTCGTGACACATGCAGCTTTGTGGCCAAGTACTAATAATAGGTGGAAAAATATTTGAGTGACATATGGCATGTTGTGGACCCAAGAATGGATCCTTAACACTGAGTCTCAAAATTATGAGTGATGTCATTTGAGGATTAAGAGACTTCATAGGAACCGTTAATTTTCTTCTGACAAAGTTTTGATTGTATTCCTGTCGCATTGTCTCTTGATAAATTAGGGTTTTTCCTGATGATCTGGAGACTCAGAGATAACCGTCAAATGCAGATAAAGGAATATCAACAGTAGTTGGGTTGTCGCCAGATGAAAATAATAAAGGTAAAATTATTAATTGATAAATATTTAAAGCTTTTGTCACATTGTCTCCAAATAAACCATGAGTCAAAAGATTTTCTTGGTGACAAGGAGATTACATAGTCGCGAAGTCTCCAAAAGTAAGCCAAGGTCAAAGAAGAGTTTGAAAAGGATTTATTCATGGTGTCTCTAAAAGGATATGAGTTAAGTGATTTCATCTCATGGAAAAGAGATAACTTTTGATCATGAGGCTGATCGTGTGGAAGTCAGTGAGTCTCGGTATGAAACCACAGTTAAAGAAAACATTCAACAACAAGGAGATTACACAGTTGTGAGGTTGCTAGAAGTAGAACCAGAGTTAAAGTAAAGACTTTCCTTTGGTGCCAGGATGTATAGTTTCCAGCTAATATAAATTCTAAAAGTTATGACAAGTGTATCAAAGGGTTGCTCAGTCGTATGATAAATAGCCAATCAGATCATAATTATCCTATTTTGAATATAATATGGTTTTTTATCAAAAATCACTCATGCATATTTGATTTCCTGTCACTTTCAAAGGCTATGACTACAAGAGAAATTGATTTCACAACATGATAAATTAAAGCTAGAAGTGATTGAATCGTAATTATGAGAATTATACATTGATGATTCAGAGATAAATAGGGATAACCATTAATCATGGCTTCTTACCAAGAGAATTTGGTTTTTAGAGCAAGAATTTTCCAAGTTATCAGTGTATCTAGAAAATAGAGTTTTTTCAGATTCACAGAGTAAAAGAGGCCAATTTTCAGTCTAGAATTTGAGGAATTCAAGTGGTTATCAGTGCTCCAAAATAGATTGGTGATCAATAGTTGGAAGTGTGTGATTTGGAAGTAGATTTGTCTCAAATTAGTGAGATAAATTGGAATATAACAAGATGAGTCAGGCGATAAGTGTAGCGTCTACTAGTGGAAGAAGTGGTGATGCTAATGATGATATGAAAGGGAAGCATAATTATTCTAAAGAATTCATCTCTTTGTTGCAGGGATCAAGACAAAATAGAAAAGTAAGTGTTGATACTTTCATTGATGAGTTGAACCTCATTAGGGATTCTAAAACTCTAGGTTCTTCTAGTTATTCCCTAATAGTCCCTAACATCTTTGTAGATGTCCATTTCATCTTAGAAATGGCCAGTAGGTATGATACACTAATCAAAACTATAAAAAGGGATAATGGGAAAGCCCTAGTAACCCTAGACATGAACTCGTTTATGAAAGAATTCAATGTATACCATCCAATGGCCACAGAGATAAACTTGAAGGGTTTAGAGAATAGATATACAAGAGAGTCTAGCATTGCTTCCAAATTTATCCATGAACATCATGTGCCAAGGAGAATGAAGAGTTACATTACACCCATCCCAGGGACTGTCCCATATTACTATTAAGAAATAAACTTCTACATGAAGTACATCTCCTATGCATTGTGCAGGGTGTTAAGAAAGGATAGAGGACCTAAGAGAATCACCTCAGACATCCTTATGATGGTCCTAGATATGAAGAGCCCTAATACTAGTACCAATTATGATTATATTTAGTATATAATCGATCAAATACATCAAGGATGAATTGATATCTAGAACAAGAAAGACAACCCCAGATTCATGCATTATTTCATTCTAATGCATTCAATTTTATACTATAATTTTCCTATCATGAATTGTCAATATTTGAGGCCTTATAGGTTTCATTAGAACCAAGCCAACCCCATTCAGTTCTTATTGAGAGTGTTGAACTACACTTCTAGAGAACAAGAGTTTTGTGCCTTTGAGAATGGGATAGTATATCCAATACTTAAGTGTCTAGGAGTAAACAAGACAAGGATGCCAGTCAAGGTGCTACAACTACTCAAGCCATGCTATTATTTTGATAAGTGGCTAGGAGATCACAACTGGGGAGACTTCTATTATGAGAACTTCACTTTGATCAGGGTGTATGGTTGCACTCACACACCCCATGTTTTTCAATTCCATGTGCCACCTAGGATTGCATCAATGGAATTCATTAGACAGCTGATTTTGACAGACAAGGAACACCTTGCTCCTCACATGAAGGGTACATTTACCCCAAGATAGTTTAGGGTCTAAAATTTTACAATTGGTAAAAGGGCCCTATACAAATAGATAGACACATAAGGCTTCATATTGAGTGCCAAGAAGCTATTAACACCTGCCATTCCTTACACAAAAGATCATGAGGAATACATGGAAGAAGACCTCATAATAAATATACTAAAGGATGAGGAGGTTGATAAAATGGCTAAGAAATTTAAGGAGTTAATGGACTTGGAGTGGCAAGTGAAGAGAAAAGGAATCTCCTTTGGGGGTTTCTTCCTAGAATTCCCATATTTAAAAAGGCTTAATGCAATGATGAGTCTCATACTCTGTTATTCAATAAATTTAAATATGCACTGGTAGTGCCAAAGAATGGCCAAAAATGGAATTCATCCTCAGAGTATGATGAGGATAGTGATGAGGAGTACTCAGTTCATAGATCCCCTCTAATGAATCAAGCATTTGTTGAAGAACAGGAAACTGAGGGTGAGAACATAATTGACATAACAGAGGTCCCAGAAACTAAGGTTACTAATGAGCCCCTAGGCAAAAGACAAAGAGTTGAAATAGAGGAACCATCACAAAAGAAAGAGAAGAAGAAAGATAGAATTGGTGCTCTTATTACTGTTAATAGATCCTATGACCATCAGTTGAGGAAATAGATAAGAGCAGGAAAGAAGCTACAACAATATGAAGAAGAGGACATAGAGTTTCCTCTCATGACATGCACTAATGAAAGATTGATATATCAAGATCAATTTCTAAAGGATGATAAGTTCATCAAGACAAAAGAGTTCAAAGAGTTCCTCATCTGGAACAAACAACAACAAGTTGGTGCACAATTTCAATTGTCAGGTGGTGATCTAGTGACCAGTGAGAATCTAAAAACATTGTAGGATTATGATCTTGAATCAGATCAAATCACACCAGAGGAGGCAAGACAACTGGTAAAGGTCAGTGGATGTTGTTGGTAGAAGGGTGGGATTTGGCCTTTGCTTTCATTATAGATCAAATTAGGAAGCAACTTGATGTAAAGTTGTCATCAGAGACAGAGGTCATGGAAATGATCAGAGGATTTGGATACAATCCAAAGTCCCAAGCCTTAGCAATGTGGAGCCTAGCTCAAAAAGAACATAAGCCATCCCTGAAAAATATACAAGATAAAATGGAAGGAAACAAGATTATCTGGTCATTCCAGAATACATGAGACTTGGAGATTTCCCAAGTGCTCACCCATTTTTCTCAATTGAATGAGGCCAAGGCTGTCAAAATGTCTAAAAAAATTAAGAAGCTCACTATTGAAACTAGTGATATAGTCAAAGACAGGGAGCTAACCAGTTGCAAGATATGCCTGAAGTTGTCCCTGCCCAACCAAAGCCAAGTATAGATGTTGAGATCCAAACTGAGGACATAGGGGATCTACCAGGAATAGAGCAAGCAATCTTAGAACACAAAATAGTTATTTTGGAAGCTCTAATACAGATTTTTTAGAATAGGATCAATATCCTACAGTAAAAATTTGATTTTGTATATAATGGATATAGAAAATTGTCTGTTCTACAAGTAGAGGCAAATAATTATGTGTTAACTTTGAATCCATATTTTGCAACATGGTCAATTAGTACTCAAATTTTTGAAAGATTGGCATCTCTACAATCTCATAGGACAGACCTCCCAAAGGTTGTATGCCAAGTGAGAGAGTAAATAGATCAAATCACTTCTACCTTTTCCTTCTTCAAAGGAAATGTTAATCAGATAGAGGACAAAATAAATATGTTTGGCCCAGGGTACAATAGGTTCATTCCCTTAATAAAAGGAAAATATGATCAAATTAAAACCATTTAAGTGTGGAAAGGTGAGTTTGACACCTTATTTCCTAGTAAGGAGGCATTTATCTTAGATGATGGCACCTTGGACATGCAACGATTCAACATTTTAGATGAAGCTTTAAAATCTGAAATAGACTTTAACAAGTTTGTAACAGATGTCAAGATGATAATAGATGCTAGATGGGAGTGGAAAAAGACAAAAATTCAAGGCACTCAAAGTGTTAGTTGGCCTACAGAGGAAGAGGTAACAGCATGGGACACTCTCACAAAGCCTAAAAATAAGAAGGTTCCAGTTGTTGACCTAGACATAATGGATGAAGAGTGAAAAAGACACCTAGAACCTGATCTCTGATCATAGTGAAGATAACTATCTCAAAGACTAGTGTAATTTAGCATGGAATGGTCGTCACTAGGTCTCATTGAAACTACATGAAGTTATTCATAATATCAACAGACAAAGGTTCCAGATATTGAAGATTGAAGATCAAACTCAATTGTTAACTGATTTTGTCTTTCCACCATCAAAAGTACTAACTACAAATTTGGTCTTTTAATGTCCTTAGGGTTAGCTTAGCCATCTAAAGCTTGTAGCATCCTCTAGCTTTGCAGATTCCAAGATGGTTAATGTTGGGTATATATAGAAATTTTTAATGTATTATTAAAGATGGTAAATTTACACTTGCAAGAGAGACTTAATATTTGTATAGTTCTTCAAGCATTTATTTGATCAGAATGTACTAAATCAAAAAGATATTAATAAAATATAGTGGAATCTCCATTTTCAAATCTATGAGGTCTTTTTGTACTTATTTCATGCTCTTGTATGTTTAGTTTTTAAAGCATCTTAGACATACTAGTTATAAGGTAACTATGTGATCACTTACAAGTTTCTTTCAAGGGAGGAGTTAATCTTGTGAGTAATTCTAGAGGGTTAGGGTTAGTACAAAACTTGATACATTGATGTGAGGATGAGAGGATAGTTTGTAAGGCATTATATCTGGGGTTTTTATTATGTTTTAATTAGTTTTTTTTCTATGTATTTGTATTTCATTTGACTCATTGCCTAGGATTAGGCACTGGTCTAAGTTTTGACAAGTGGTTCTCATCATCAATTTTAAAATCAATTAATCTTTACTTTCTTCTGTATTCAAAGCATAGATTTTTATTTGATTATATTGAGAAATATAGTCTATTGTGTTGATTCCTTAAAGAGAGAATCAATAGGTTATCCTTCCTAGATTTGAGACTAAACAAGAAGAGGGATGAATGTCCTTGTTACAATGACAGTAGCTCTTGTGAAGTTCATGATCTAGCTTATTAAGCTTTGCATTAGGTTAGTAATAATCATTTGAAAGGTGTGTGTTCAACTATTATAGTTTGAAAAAAGAGTGAATCCATTTCTCCACCATTGAGTTACTAAGAAATAGTAATCTGAAAGTAGGTACACCCACCTCGGTTTGTAGAAACTAAAGTGAAGAAGGATAGTATCCTTGTTAATTAGCCTTTTCCCTATGTAAATATGAAGTTGGGAATCTGAGAGTCAAGCTTGAATAGCTATATATTGATTCAACAAGAAAAAGAGATAAAAAATTGGTGACTCTACTTGGGATATCTTAATATCCTAAAGTTATGTTTATCAGAGAGTTAATCCTTGTGCTACTATATATGTCTATTTTTATTAGTAATTGTGAGATCGAGTTTATTATTATTATTTTTTGTCACACACTGTATGAAATTTATGATCCTAAAAATGATACAAATATTGTCTTACATGGATTGAATAGTGGTTCTAAGTTCTTTGATGCGCCCCTATTCATATTTTTGAAGATATATTTCTAGGAGAAGGTGAATCTACACAAGTACATGCAACAAAGGATAGTGCTCTCATGATTACATATTTTTCCAAGGTGAGAAATTACTATGAAAATGTCACATAAGGGCTTTCTTTAGACTTATTATTGTGATGCAACATCTAAGTTGGGACTAGATTTTCTGCCATATTTCATATATTTGTCCTCTACAAAGAGAGGTGGTGACTCTAAATCTCTATGCATTCCATTGAAATTTGCATAGTGAGCATATTGAATACATTTGTCTACTCTAAAAGATGAGTTGACAAAGGAATACTAGATCATACTTCAAATATAATCATGAGAAGGATATTAGAGAAGAGCTCCATACACCTGGAAGGAAACAATGGTCAAAGAGAGGTGGTTCTAAACATGACTCCCCAAGTACCTCTAAAGGGAGAATGGAAACCCCTATCCCTGAAAGAAGGTCATATTTTTCAGAGGGTGCTGAAAAATCAAGGCCTATAGGTCCTAATCAAGCTAAGACATCTTTTGATCCTTTTAGAGAAGGAGAAAAAATAGATTTATGGTTTTTCCCTGCAGAAGAAAATCTTGCTCCACCTGAAGAAACATCTACTACTGAGACAACTTCTTATGATTTTGATCAATTGAGGGATGAGGTTTTGGCTTTGAGAAGAAGGAAAAAGGAGCAAGTGATAGAGATATCAAACACAAGGAAAAGGCATGAGCAAGATTTATATGACTTATTGGTAGAAAGAGAAGAACTCTTGGTTGAAACAAGGAGAAATGATCTCAAGGCTAAGATCTTAAAGAAATATGTTAAAGGCCTAGATAAAGATTTATTTGGTAGCCTTGATGATTGAAGGAAAAAGGTTGCAAATCGTAAATCAAATTTTGGTAGAGGTGAGTTTGAAAAGGAAGGACCTATCATTAGACAACAACACCCATATGAGGTTGAGAAAAGTGCAAAGCTTGATTTAAACACTAAGGATGTCCCCAACAAGGGTAAGAAAAATGTTGTTTGTATTACTATAAGTTATCCTAAACAAAATATGACTATCCTTTCAGGAATGTCTCCAATTGATTTAGAGTTTAAACAAGCCAGAAAAGCTACGGAGGACCTGACCAAACAATTAGAAAATTTGGAATTTGAAGCTACTGTAGTTGACATGAGAATGAAAATTTCTATCCTACATGCTACTACCAACACTAATACAAGTATTTATATGCCTATCAACCATGGGATACAACAAAAAAATTAGTCTGTTGGTCCTGATCCAAATACTCAAAGTGTTGGTCCTAGAATTCAATCTATTGGCCTGAATTCAAGTACACATGCTTCTAGCCCAAATGTAGTTGCTCAATTTACTGGTCCTGGTCCTAATGCTCATGTCTCTATCTAAAGAAAAATGTCCCCCTGCCAATTTAAAATTAAAGATAGACAAGTGAAGCAAGTGACAACAATGTGCAAGGTAATTTCCAAAGAAGACTTGTCCACATGAATAGATATAGAGCTCTTTTCTTTGAAGGTATTCCAGGTCACCCAAATGTGATCCCCAATGAGGTAAGAGACAAAATCCCTAAATTCACAGTAAATAATGTCATTACTTGTGAAGAACATTTAAAAGCTTTTAGTGACAAGATAACTTATTTTGAAATTGAAAATGAAGATGTTATCATGAAGCTTTTTGTTCAATCTTTAACAGAAGATGCTAGGGATTGGTTTAGAAATCTACCAAATGATAGCATTGCATCTTGGGATGATTTTGTAAAGTCTTTTAGGGAAAAATACAGAGAACATGTCAACTCTGGATATATGCTGAATGAATTTAATAATATCAAAAATTTCCCTAATGAGAATATGGTTGATTTAAACAATAGATTTTAAAAGGCCATGAATAAACTATTCCAAATCCTAACATTAGATGAGGAAGTATGTATGACAACCTATATCAATGCTGCAAATGGTAAAATGTCTTATTTGTTCAAAGACAAAAACCCAAAAACCTTGAGAGATGCATACAAAATAGCTATTGATATTAAAAGCAATAGGAGGGCATCAGGAAAATTGAGAAAAAGGGAAGACGATAAACTTTGGAAAGAAAAGGGACCAACCAACATGACTATCAAAGAAGATGACATAGTTGACAAACTAGTGAGTGCAGTAAAAGATCTTGCTACCAAAATGGAAAAAAATGACAATGGAGGGTATCATGACAATAAGTACCCTAACCAAAGGTTTGATAAGTAGCCTAACCTGAGAGACTACCCATATAAAACAAATTGGAATAATGGCAAGCCAATCCCTGATGGACAAGATAACCCAAAAGATAAGGAAACCCGTGATACCCTAAAAAGGAATAGTGCAAATTATGTTGAAAATACTCCTTGGTGTGATGCTTGTAATATGCCACATTCTTCATATCAGTGTGTGGTGGCCCAATCATTTTTTGATCAGACAGAAGAGAGGGATGCAGGGCAAGAAGGCCTTGCCATTAATATGTTCACAGTAAAGAAACCCTATCCATGGTTTTCAGACAGTGATTCACCTTCTTATGATTTGTATAAGGAAGACAATTTTTATCTAGAACATCAATCACAGGTTGTACCTTGTCAAAGTGATGAGGTTGATATTCTCTCACAAGTAACTATAAATATAGTAGGAAATGACAAGTCCCATTCTCATTTTAAAGCCTCTACTGATGAGGAAAAAATATCTCTAACTGTTGTAGCCATTAACCAAGCTAGAAATGAATATAATGTGAGAAATAGAACAATGCAACCAACTCAAGGTAAATGTGCCCCTGCCCATGTTAGAAAGGATTCTCCTCAAGATACTATAGACTCTCATGTCAAGGAGAATAAAGATAAAAAGTTTGTGATACAAGTAGGGCCTTTTTATGATCATGATGAAAAGGAAGAATAAAAGGAGGAACAAATAGCTACTGATAAATCCAATAAAGGTAGAAATATGAGTGATGTATCCTCTGAATTACCCCTATTTGACATGAAACATGCTCTAACTCAAATGAAAGTTTCAGTCCCAATGATGGAGATGCTGAAAATAAAAGAGCATAAAGAGATTACATTGGCACTTTTGAGATGGATTGATGATGCCTTTATCCCAAACCAAGATAAAACATCCTTGACTTCAAATGATAAAAAAAGGGAAAGTCCACTTCTCAAGGAAAGAGAAGAGAAAGGAAGAGAAAAAGGTAAAGAATTTTCAAATATCTACATTGGTAACATCATTACCCAAGAACCATTATCTGTTGAACCATTCTATGTCACCTTGATGGTTAAAAATTTCTTAGTAAAAAATTGCATGATAGATTCTGGTGGTGCAACAAATGTAATGTCTTATTATTTCATGAAGGAATTGGGCCTTCAATTCACCACCCTTGCTAGAAGTTGTTATGCCATGGACAACAAGGAAGTTCCTGTGATAGGGATATTGAAAGATATTGAATTAAAAATTGTTGCTTTCCCTAAAGCAACCTACAGAATGGACATAGTTGTTGTAGACACTAGACCATATTATGGTATGCTTGTGTCAAGATAATGGGATGCAACAATGGGTGGAAAAATGGAGTTATATTTATCCTATGCAACTAACCCTGTAAATGGTAATGAGTTCAAGTTTTACAGAGAACATTGATCACCTGTCATGGTGGAGGTGGTCCTACTTGACCAATTAAACTTCTATATTGATATTGATATGAAAAATTTTATTGTGAAAGAGAACAAGCCACAATTAAAAAATACTGACCCTATTATTGATGAATTGCTATTGCAACAAAATGCGCTATGGAAAATGTACTTTGATGGAGCATGATCCAAGGAAGGATCAAGAGCAGGAGTTTTATTCATTTCCCCATCAAGTATCACTTTTAAGTATAATTTCTTGTTGACCTGTCACTGTACAAATAACATAGCTAAGTATGAGGCTTTAATTTTGGGAGTGGATATTTCCATTAAACATGGTATTAAATGTTTGAAAGTTCATGTGGATTCCCAATTAATCATGTCTCAGATAAGGGAACATTATGCTTCCAAAAATGATAGACTAAAATTGCACAAGTATGCAGTCTGGGATAGGATAGAATTCTTTGATGTCTTCAATATTATATGGATAGAGAGATCAAATAACATAATGGCATATTTCCTTTCTAATGTTGCTCTAAAAAATAATGATGTTACCCTTACTGGCATGATTGTGGTAGAAATAAAAAGTCGACCTGCAGTCACTGAAAATATTCATAATTGGAAAGTATTTGAGGATGATAATGATATCCTTAGGTTTATCCAGTGTGTAGATCAATATGATGGTCAGAAGATTGACTATGAGTCTCTAGTAGTAGTTGTGGATGGTAAGGAATATATCTTTGACCAAGAAGTTATCCAGCTGGCTACTAATCATATTCCCAAAGGATTGGTTGAATTGAAGGGCATGTTCAATATAAATGACAACTATGTGTCCTAGAAGTCTAATGCAAAGGTAGGAGATTTAGAAGAGGTTAACCTAGGATCTGAAACATATCCTCAATTAGTCTATATTGGTAAAAAGTTGGATAGAAATGTGAGATTCAACCTAATAAGGCTCCTAAAAAAGTATAAACATGTTTTTTCCTAGTCTTATGAGGATTTTAAAGCCTATAGAAAAGACCTATTCCAACATGATATCCCACTTAAAGAAGGTGTGAAACCCTCTAGGCAAAACCAAAGTCTGATCAACCCACTGTTGGCTACTAAAATGCAGATGGAATTGATGAAGTTGAAAGATGTAGGAAAAATTCAGCCTATTAGACATTCATCATGGGTTTCTAATTTGGTCCCTGTGAGAAATAAGAATGGGGATATAAGATTATGTGTTGACTTTAGAAACCTGAATGTGGCCTCATTAATAGATAACTATGGATTGCCAAATATGGAGGCTATGTTGCACAAGGTCACTAGATGTGACCTATTGTCTATGATGGATGGATTTTCAAGGTACAATCAGGTACTTTTCAAATAATTTGAACATTTTAAGATAGCATTTACCACTCCCTGGGGTACTTATGTTTATGCTCGCATGCCTTTTGGCTTGAAAAATGTTGGTGCAAATTTTCAGAGGGATATGGATGTAGCCTTTAAGGATCTTATAGATGTCCTTGTGGTGGTTCACCAGGATGATTTGATATCCCTTTCAAAGAAGGCAGAAGACCACTGCAACCATTTGGAAAAGTTATGCTCAAAGCATTGGAGTATGGGATATTATTAAACCCAAAGAAATTCCACTTTGTTGTTACTCAAGGGAAACTTTTAGGTCACATAATGTCAAAAGAAGGAGTAAGAATAGATACAAAAAGAGTTGAGGCTATTCAAAATGTACTTCTTGGGAAAGACATATAGTCATTCTTGGGACAGATAAAAAATTGAAAGACATACAGTCATTCTTGGGACAGATAAATTTTTTCAAGAGATTCATTACAAACTTTGCAGAACTGGTTAAACCCATAGTCAAATTACTAAAGAAGGATGTGAGATTTGAATGGGATCAAGAGGCACAATTGGATTTTTAAAAGATTAAGAAAGCTATCCAGGAAGCCCCAATCTTAGTATCCCCTAATTATACCAAACCTTTTTCTTTTTTTACATTTTCTTCTTTCCATACTATTGTTGTAGTCCAACTGCAAAAGGATGATGAGGGATTTGAACATCCTAGAGCATTTTTTAGCAAGTCCTTGCAATCAACTGAGTTGAACTACTAGTTGATGGAGAAATAGGCTAATGCCTTAGTTAAATAAGTTAAGGCTTTTAAACCTTATCTTGTATGTGCAAAAGTAAATGCATATGTTCCTGATGCTGCTATGAAAGATAGTTTTGTCTAGAATGAGGTAACTAGAAAAAGATGTAAATGGAAAAACAAAGTTCAGGAATTTGACTTGGCCATTCATATCACAAAGTTGGTGAGAGGACTGGGACTGGCTAAGTTGATGATAGAAGAATACTTGGCCTTAGTTCATGTGAATAGTGTTGATACTGATGAAAATGTTGTTACAAGCATTGAGATGCAGCCCTAGTATGCTTAGATAGTGTATTTCCTTAAAAATGCTAGCTGCCTAGGAAGTTTAAATGATAACCAAAAAATAAATCTAAGGTTATAGGCTCAAAAATATGTCCTATTGCATGGTGATTTGTATTGGAAAAATAGGGATGGAATATTATTGTTTTGTCTTGATAAATGGTAATCTAAAGAGGTCTTGAAACAAATGCATGTTAGGATGTGTGGAGGTCATTACTCTACTAGATCAACATCTCACAAGACTTTAAGAGTAGGATATTATTGGCCTTGTTTGTTTTAGGATACCCATGCATTTGTCAGAAAATGTGAACCTTTCCAAAGGTTCACAAGCAAGATGACATTCTCAGAAACTTTACTACTTAACCCCATAGTTGCAGAAGCCCCTTTTACCATATGGGGAATGGATTTTATTGGGGAATTTAATGAAAAGTCAAGTGGGAGACATAGTTGGATTTTATTGGCAACTGATTATTTTACCAAATGGGTTGAGGTAGTTCCAACTAAGAAAGCTACAAGTGTAGTGTTCATTGATTTTTGGATGAGCAAAGTGATCACTCGGTTTGGTGTTCCACTCAAACTAGTAATGGACAATACCATGTGCTTTAGATCTAAAGAATTTTTTAATTTCTGTTTGACATGGGAATTGACATTTCTTATTCATCCCCTTATCATCCTCAAGCTAATGGGTAGGCATAATCAAGTAACAAAAGTATTTTGCAAATTCTTAAAAAGACCCTAGAAAATAACAAGAGAGCTTGGCATGCAAAACTAAAACTTGCCCTATGGGAAGATAGAATTACTATCATGAAGGCTATAGGAAAATATCCTTTTGAGCTAGTGTATGGCTTTCACTCAAGGATGCCTATCAACAATTTACTTCCAATTTGCAAATTCATTCAAGATGAGGATATTCAGGTTTCTGAACCTGTGCAAGAAAGAATGGTCCAATTAGTAAAGTTGGATGAGATGAGGAGGAATAGTCAAAGGGAAAATGTGAAGTTGCAGAAAAAGATGAAATACCTCTTTGATAGAAGGGCACATGAAAAAGATTTCTAGCCTGGTGATTTTGTGTTGCAGTAGAATGTTAGGGCTGAAGACAAAGGAAAGCATAAAAAATTTGAGCCACTATGGTTGGGGCCTTTTGTTATCTCTCAAATTTTTGGAAAGGATTCATATTTCCTCAGGAATATGGATGATGAAGAATAGGAATTGTTAGTGCATTGATAATTCCTAAAAAACTTCTTTAATTAGATCTTTTATTCCATGCATAGTAGTTGTATGTCATGTACAGGTGTGTTTCCCTCCTAGCTGTGTGTTTATTTTAGTAATAGGTCAGTGTAGTTTTGGTCTACTTTCTTAGAGATCTATGGTTCTTTATATAAAATTGCATTTACACAACCTCAGATAGAGCCACTATTAGTTGTATTTCTAGCTTTGAAGTCTGCCGAGTAAAATTTTGAAGTTCCTAGTCATTCCAATGCTCAAGAATTGAAAGTCATGTCTTAAATTGCTTAAGTATCTCTACAAATGACATTTTTGGCCATAAACCTAGTAAAAAATGTCAAAAACCCTAAGTCCTAGGTTTACCTATGTTCAAAAATGTGAAAAAACCCTAATATCTCATTCACGTTTCTATTTTCAAGTTACTTGTTTGTAACTTGAGTTCTGAGAAATTTTCATGTGCTTTTATGTTAGTTGCTTAATCTCGTAAGCTGAAGATAATATTCCATTCTTTCTAGAGACTTAGATAAAAGCCTTTGTCATGTTATCTCCTGATGAAAAGAATATACCTCAAAGGATATGGAGACTTAACACAAACCTTCCATCTCAAGTCAGATCCTTCGGTGGTCGAGTTGTCTCGTGAGTAACTCTACTATTTGAAAATCATCTGACAACAAAGAGATATAGCAATCACCAAGTCTCTAAATGAACCTGAGTTAAATGTCAATTTCAGTGTTAGTTTTGTCACCTAGTCGCGAAAGAAATCAAGGGTTAAGTTAAGAATCATGAGACTCAGTGAAAACCATTAGATGGAAAGAGATCCAATGGCAGCTGAGAGGTCGCTGTAAAGGTTTGAAAAGTCAAAATTGATTCAGCAATCAGGAGACAAAAGGATAGGTTAGACACATGTTTATCATTCATGTAGTCTCTAATAAAATTTTAAAATAAGAAGTACACCTGGCAACTTGGAGATAGCAGTCATTAAATCTTGTGAAGAATTAGGGTTTTCTTTAAAGATCTGGAGACTTGGCACTGACCATTAGATGCAAATAAGAGAAAGATCAATGATAGTTGGGTTATCTCCAGATAAGCATGACAAATGTAAATTCATTCAGCGACTATGAGACAATAAAGAAAATGGATTACCTAGGGCTAAAGACTTGTTAGGGTCAAGCTAAGGGTTGACATGGAAGATGAGTCATGACACATGTAGATTTGTGCCTAAGTACTAATAACAGGTGGAAAAATATTTGAGTGACATATGACATTTGGTTGACCCAAGAATGGATCCTTGTCATTGATTCTCAAAATGATGAGTGATGTCATCTAAGGATTAAGAAACTTCATGGGAACCATTGATTTTCTTCTGACAAGGATTTTATTGGATGCCTATCACATTGTCTCATGATAAATTAGGGTTTTCCTAATGATCGGGAGACTTAGCGACAACCATCAGATGTAGATAAAGGAAGATCAATGGTAGTTGCATTGTCACCACATGAAAACAATAAAGGTAAAATTATTAAGTGATAAAGAGATAAAGCTTCTGTCATGTTGTCTCCAAATAAACAATCAGTCAAAATATTTGCTTGGCGATAAGGAGATTACATAGTCGCCAAGTCTCCAGAAGTAAGCCAAGGTCAAAGAAAATTTTGAAAAGTCTTTAGTCACGGTGTCTCTGAAAGGGTATGAGTTAAGTGATTTCATCTGGTGACAAAGAGATAACCATTGATCATTAGGTTGATCATGTGGAAGTTGCTGAGTCTTGATATGAAACCACAGTTAAAGAAAACATTCAGTGAAAAGGAGATTACACAGTCGCGAGGTCGCTAGAAGTAGAACCAGAGTTAAAGTAAAGAATTTTCTTTAGCGCCAGGATGCACAGTTGCCAACCAATATAAATTTAGAGAGTTATGACAAGTGTATCAAAGGGTAGCTGAGCTATATGACAAATAGCTAATCAGATCATAATTAGATCTGGTTTTGAATATAATATGGTTTTTTATCAGAAAGCACACATCCATATTCAATTTCCTGTAACTTTCAAAGGCTACAACTAGAAGAGAAATTGATTTCACGGCATGAGAAATTGAAGCTAGAAGTAATTGAATCACAATTATGAGAATTATGCATTGATTATTCTGAGATAAATAGAGATAACTATTAATCATTGATTCTTACCAATAGATTATTTTGTTCAGAGCGATAATTTGCCAAGTTATTAGTGTATCTAGAAAATAGAGTTTATTCAGATTCACAGAGTAAAAGAGGCCAATTTTTCAGTCTGGAATTTGAGGAATTCAAGTGGTTATTAGTGCTCCAAAATAGATTGGGTGATAACCAGTTGGAAGTGTGTTATTTGGAAGTAGATTTGTCTCAATATTAGTGAGATAAATGATGACATGTAACTGATTGAATGTTTGATAATGTTAAGTTGAAGATGATGCAAGACATTAAAATAGTTAATGTTTTGTATTGTCATTGATGTCAACTTGATATCATCTATACGGTCATGTACATAATGCTAAAGACTTCAGAGAATCAATGGAATAGAGGTTATACTTTCAGCAATGCATTAAAGCCAAGTATTCACTAAGTGATAGACAACACCGACGGAGTGCACACCATCAGTAAAGACAGAGATAAAGTCATAGTGATGCCCAACAAGAAAGAAGATAGTGTTTCCCAACAAGAAAGATCCAATGATGCCTAACAGACAAAGATCCCGAAGCTAACTAAAGTTACACCAATGAAACTGGCAGTTGTCACTATCGACGAACTGCAGAATTGATCGACAGAGCAGAGAGATCAGAAAATGACAAAATATCTAGCTAGCAGAGCTTAAGGATAGACTTTTTTTTTTTTATTTGACCACAGTTAAGCAATTGATTTATACAGTTGGAAATAAGATAACTACAAGATAAATCAGGAGTTAAAGCCATAAATCAAATTGTCTGGATTGTTTTTCACGCCAAGAATCAAGAATCAAGAATTAAGGAATATCGTGTCTATATAAGAGACAAGCATAATTAATTTTTGTAAGAAATCAGATACACAGGGGAGTGAATAGAAAGAAGATGCTGAAGAGAAACTGGTGAAGGATAAACTTCATACAGTCTTGATCAATCAAGCTAAGGGAGAGCTAAAGAATTCTGCAGACACTGAAAAACAGTGAATCACAGCATCACAAAGAAGAAAATGTGGAGCACACAAAGGAATTGAATCGATAAATTGATCAGAGAGGTATTGTATGTAAATAGATCTAAAAATATGCAATTCAAAGTTGCATTAGAAACAGGTCATTGTGTTTCAATTTAACCATTGAAGCATTAAGTCTCTTAACAGAGCAGGACTTAACCGTCTTCTATAATTGAGGTATATCCTAACAGATTAACAAAAAGGTTTATTCATGATAGTAGCATTGGTCTTACCTAAAGCCTATTGATAGTCTAAGATGGAGGCTGATTCAAGGATGGTAGTAAGATTAGCATAAATCCTATTGACAGTCTAAAGGTTGATTCAAGGATGGTAGTGTTGATGCCAGATACTAAGTAACAACCTATGTATAAAAATCCTCTAACAAGGTCGCACTTAACCATGTGTTTTTAACCTTTAACAGAGTTGGATCCTAACAGGGCTCACTTCAGAAGAGTGAAAATTTGGGGTAGTGGTCCCAGTTAGTTTTTTCCCTTAACAGGGTTTCCACATTAAAATCCATGTGTTATGTGTGTATGGTTGATTACTTTATTGTTTTACATTTCACATATCATTTCTGGATTGATTGGTATACTCAAAATATTTATTGAGCATTGGTAAATAAGTTTTACTACTTATTAGTAATCAAGGAGAATAAGGATAGACAAGGTAAACCAATAGATAGTTAATTATTTCAAAGTATTTCAAGGCATGCATCTTGTAGGGACTAAATAATCTGAGGTGTATTGATTGGTGGATTAAAATTTAAAGGATAAATTTTTGAGGCCACTGATTCACCCCCCCCCCCCCCTTAGATATTACTAACAATAAATTGGAACAAAACAAGATGANGGCCACTGATTCCCCCCCCCCCCCCCCTTAGATATTACTAACAATAAATTGGAACAAAACAAGATGAGTCAGGAAATGAGTGTAGCGTCTACTAGTGGAAAAAGTGGTGATGTTAATGATGACTTGAAAGGGAAGTGTAATTATTCTAAAGAATTCATCTCTTTGTTGCTGAAATCAAGCCAAAATAGAAAATTAAATGTTGATACTCTCATTGATGATTTGCACTTCATTAGGGATGCTAAAACTCTAGGTTCTTCTAGTTATTCCCTGTTCAAATACTTTTATAATAATAGTGATGAAATTGTGCCTATTTCGACTCCATGGACATTTGGACTAGCCAAATTTATAGTCCCTGAAATATTTGTATATGTCAATTTCATATTAGAAATGGCTAGTAGGTATGATACCCTAACCAAAACTATAAAAAGGAATGACAGGAAAGCCCTAGTAACCCTAGATAGGAACTCATTTATGAAAGCATTCAATGTATACCATCTAATGGCCACAAAGATAAACTTGAAGGGTTTAGGGAATAGGTATACAAGAGAGTCTGGCATTACTTCCAAATTGATCTAGGAACATCATGTGCCAAGTAGAATGAAGAATTAAATTGTACCCACCCCAGGGACTGCCCCATATTACTACAAAGACCTCAACTTATACATGAAGTGCATCTCCTATGCATTGTGTAGGGTGTTAGGAAAGGATGGAAGACCCAAGAGAATCACCTCAGACATCCTTATGGTGGTCCTAGATATGAAGATCCCTCACACTAGTACAAATTATGATTATATTGAGTATACAATCGATCAAATGCATCAAGGATTCATTGATATCCAAAACAAGAAAGACAACCCCAAATTCATGCATTATTCCATTCTAATGCATTTAATTTTATACTACAATTTTTCAATCATGAATTATCAATATTGGAGGCCTCAAAGGTTTCACAAGAACCAATCCAACCCCATTTAGATTTGGTTGAGTGTGGAACTACACTTCCAGAGAATAGGAGTTGTGCTTTTGAGAATTGGATAGTATATCCAAGACTTAAGTGTCTAGGAGTAAACAAGAAAAGGCTACTAGTCAAGGTGCTACAACTACTCAGGCCATGCCAGTATGTTGATAAGTGGCTAGGAGATCACAACTAGGGAGACTTCTATTATGAGAATAAATTCACTTTGGTCAGGCTGTATGATTGCACTCACCCACCCCATGTTTTTCCATTCCATGTACTACCAAGGATTGTAGCAATGGGATTCATTAGACGGCTGATTTTGGCAAACAAGGAACACCTTGATCCTCATAGGAAGGGTACATTTACCCCAAGATAGTTTAGGGTCTACAATTTTGCAATTTTTAAAAGGGCATTAGACCCACTGAATAATTGGATGAGTCACTATAGAATGAATTTAGCACTGTACAAATACATAGACATAGAAGGCTTCATATTGAGTGCCAAGAAGCTATTGACACCCACCATTCCTTACACAAAAGATCATGAGGAATGCATGGAAGAAGACCTCATAAGAAATATACTGGAGGATGAGGAGGATCATAAAAGGGTTGATAAATTGGATGAGTTAATGGACTTGGGGAGGCAAGTGAAGACAAAAGGCATCTCCTTTGGGGGTTTCTTCCCAGACTTGCCATATTTCAAAAGGCTTGATGCCATGATTGATTCTCATACTCTGTTATGTAATAAATTTGAAGATGCACTGTTAGTGCCAGAGAAGGGCCACAAAGGGCATTCATCATCAGATTATGATGAGGACAATGATGAGGAGTACTCAGCTCCTAGCTCCCCTTTAGTGAATCAAGGATTTGTTGAAGAACAGGAAACTAAGGGTGAGAACATAATTGACGTAATCGAGGTCCCAAAAACTAAGGTTACTAATGAGCCCCTAGCAGAAAGACAAAGAGTTGAAATAGGGGAACCATCACAGAAGAAAGAGAAGAAGAAAGATAGAATTGGTGCTCTTATTACTAGTAACAGAGCCTATGACCATTAGTTGAGGAAATGGATAAGAGAAGGAAACAAGTTGCAAAAAGATGAAGAAGAGGAAATAGAGTTGCCTCTCATGACATGCACTGATGATAGATTGATATATCAAGATCAATTTATAAAGGATTAAAATTTCATCAAGACAAAAGAGTTCAAAGAGTTCCTCATCTGGAAGAAACAACAAGTTGGTGTACAATTGCAATTGGCAGGTGGTGATCCAGTGACCAGTGAGGCTCTAAAAACATTGTTGGATTATGATCCTAAATTAGAGAAAATCACACCAGAGATGGAAAGATAAATGGTAAAGGCCAATGGGATGTGGTTAGTAGAAGGGTGGGATTTGGCCTCTGCTTTCCTTATAGATAAAATTAGAAAGCAACCTAATGTAAATTTTTCATCAGAGACATAGGTTGGGGAAAAGATTAAAGGATTTGGATACAATCCAAAGTCCCAAGCCTTAGGAATGTGGAGCCTAGCTCCAAAAGATCAAATGCCTTCCCTGATAAATATACAAGAGAAAATGCAAGGAAACAAGATTATCTGGTTAGTCCAGAATATAGGAGACTCAGAGATTTACCAAGTGCTTAGCCATTTTTCTCAATTGAATGAG
Source organism: Thuja plicata (assembly GCA_018584345.1). Lineage (NCBI taxonomy): Eukaryota > Viridiplantae > Streptophyta > Pinopsida > Cupressales > Cupressaceae > Thuja > Thuja plicata. Next base: position 4,267,329 of record MU223136.1, on the reverse strand, counting down.
GCCAAGACTGTCCAAATGTCTGAAAAAATTAGGAATCTCACTAGTGAAACTAGTGATGTAGTCAAAGATAGGGAGAAGGCTCTAATCAAGATCAAAGCGCAAGAGAAGTCGATAGCAGAATTGACTCAGTAGTTGCAAGATATGCCTGAAGTTGTCACTGCCCAACCAAAGTGAAGTACAGATGCTAAGATCTAAACTGAGGACACAGGGGATCTACCAGGAATAGAGAAAGCAATCTTAGAACACAATAGAGTTATTTTGGAATCTCTAATACAAATTTTTCAGCATAGGATCAATATCCTGAAGGACAAAGTTGATTTAGTATATATTGCATATAGAAAATTTCCTGGTCTACAAGTAGAGGCAAATAATTTTGTGTTAACTTTGAATCCATATTTTGCAACATGGCCGGTCAGGATTCAACTTTTTGAAAGATTGGAATCTCTTCAACCTCATAGGAAAGAACTCCTAGAGGTTCTATGCTAAGTGGGAGAGGAAATAGATCAAATCACTTCTACCTTGTCCTTCTCCAAAGGAAAGGCTAATCAAATAGAGGCTAGAATAAATATGTTTGGCCTTGGGTACAATAGGTTCATTCCCTCAATAAAAGGAAAAGATGATCAGCTTAAAACCATTGAAGTGTGGAAAGGTGAGTTTGACACCATATTACATAGTAAGGAGGCATTTATCTCAGATGATGGCACCTTGGACATGCAACGATTCAACAACATCTTGGACGAAGCTTTCAAAGATGAAACAGACTTTAACAAGTTTTTAACAAATGTCAAGATAATAATAGATGCCAGATGGGAGCGGCAAAAGACACAAATTTAGGGCACTCAAATTTTTATTTGGCCTACAGAGGCGGAGGTAACAACATGGGACACTCTCACAAAGCCTAAAAAGAAGAAGGTTCTAATTTTTTATCTAGACATAATGGATGAATAGTGAAAAAGACACCTGACACCTGATCTCTAAGCACATGGATGATAAATATCTCAAAGAATTGTGTACGTTAGTCTAGAATGAGGGTCACTAGGTCTCGTTGCAACTACATGAATTTATTTAGAATATCAAGAGACAAAGGTGCCAAATGTTGAAGATTGAAGATCAAACTCAGTTGCTAACTGATTTTGTCTTTTCACCATCAAAAGGACTAAGTAAAAATTTTGTCTTTTAATGTCCTTAGGGTTAGCTTAGCCATCCGAAGCTTGTAGCATCCTTGAACTTTGAGGATTCCAAGATGTCTAATGTTGGGTATATATAGCAATTTGTAATGTATTATTAAAGATGGTGAATTTACAATTGCAAGACAGACTTAATATTTGTCTAGTTCTTCAAGCTTTGATTTAATCAGAATGTACTGAATCAGAAAGATATTAATAAAATATAGTGGAATCTCCATTTTCAAATCTATGATGTCTTTTTGTACTTATTTCATGCTCTTATATTTTTAGTTTGTAAATAATCTTAGACATACTAATTATAAGGTAACTGTGTGATCGCTTACAAGTTTCTTTCAAGGGAGGAGTTAATCTTGTGAGTAATTCTAGAGGGTTAGGGCTAGTACAAAAATTTGATACATGGATGTGAGGATGAGAGGACAGTTTTTAAGGCATTCTTTCTGGGGTTTTGATTGTGTTCTTATTAGTTATTTTTCTATAAATTTGCATTTCATTTGACTCTTTTCCTGGGATCAGGCATTGGTCTAACTTTTGACAAGTGGTTCTCATCATGATTTGGCTTATTAAGCTTTTCATTAGGTTAGTAATAATCATCTGCAAGGTGTGTATTCAACTATTGTAGTTTGAAACAAGTGTGAATCAGTTTCTCCACCATTGAGTTACTAGGAAATAGTAATTTGTAAGTAGTTACACCCGCCTAGGTCTGTGGAACCCGAAGTGAAGAATGATAGTATCATTGTTAATTGGCCTTTTCCCTCTGTAAATCTAAGAGTCAACTTTGAATAGCTATATATTGATTCAACAAGAAAAAGAGAAAACTGAGGGTTCCAAGGAACTTGTTACAATTATGGAGGACATAGATAATTTCAGTGTGCACATGCAAGCAAGAAAGTTTGTAGTAGAAAAAAAGAATTGGTGCAAGAATAGTCATATAATGAACCTAAGAAAGAAGGAAACCTAATGGTTAGAAGGATATTATGGAGTGAGAATAATAAGTAAGATCCAAGTAGAAGGAGTTTTTTCTAGACCAGATATAGAGTGGTAGACAAAGTTTGAAAAGTGATTGTTGATAGTGGAAGCTCAGAGAATATGTAATCTAAGTAAATGGTCACCAAGTTGCAATCAGAAAGGATGAAGCACCCAAATCCCTATGAGATTTCATGGATCAAGGATGAGCATACACTTGTGGTGAGTGAACAATGTTTTGTGAATCTAAGAATTGGAATGTATTATGATAAGGTGTTGTGTGATATTATGTCTATGGATTGTTGTCATATTTTGTTGGGTAGACCTTTCCAATATGACAAACATGCTATACATGATGGAATATTGAATAAGTATAATATTTGGGTTCATGGTAAGAAAAAATTCTTATTACCTTTAGTTGAAGAATCTTTTGATGGGATATGCACATCTCTGAAAGTTTGTTTGATGGAAGGTAGAAAATTTGTTAAGGATCTAAAGAGAAATTATATATGTTATGATATGATTCCAAACAAGCCATGTGAGAAAATAGAAGATAAAACTCCTTAGGAAGTTGAAAAGTTGGTTACCAAGTACAAGGAAACCATTTCAGATAATGTACCTGATGGTTTTCCTCCAATGAGATATATTAGTCATTTTATGAATTTGATTCCTGGAGAAAGTTTGTCGATCAAGGCACCACACCGATTGACACCAACCAAGAATGAAGAACTCAATCGAAAAGTTAATGAGTTTTGTAGAAAGGTTTAATCAGATAAATTTTGAGTCCATGTGCAGTACCAGTTGTGTTAGCACCTAAGGAGAATGGAGAATGGAAAATGTGAACCGATTCAAGAGCGATTAACAAGATCATAGTTAAGTATTGGTTTCATATAATGAGGATGGATGATATAATTTTTAGTAATAATTGAGAGGGGGGGGGGGTGAATCAATGGCCTTAGAAATTTATCCAATTTAAACTTTAATCCACCAATCAATACTTCTCAAATTATTAAGTCCCTACAAGATGTATGCCTTTGAAATATTTGAAACAAATAACTGTCTGTCAGTTTACCTTGTCTGTCCTTATTCTCATTGATAACCGATAAGCAGTAAACTGTATTTACCGATACTTAGTAAATATGCAGAGTATACTAGTCAATCCATAAATGCATATGTAGAATGTAAAACAATAAAGCAATAAACCATACACACATAACACAAGGATTTTAACGTGGAAACCCTATTAAGGGAAAAACCACTGAGACCGGTACCCCAAACTTTCACTCTTCTGAAGTGAGCCCTATTAGGATCCAACCCTGTAAAAGGTTACAAACACACTATTAAGTGTGACCTTGTTAGAGGATTTTCAATACATAGGTTGTCACTAAGTATCTAGCATCTACGCTGCCATCCTTGAATCAGTCTCATGACTGTCAATAGGCTTTATGTAAATCTTACTACCATCCTTGAATCAACCTCCTTCTTAGACTGTCAATAGGCTTTAGGTAAGACCAGTGCTACTATCATGAGTCAACCTTCTGGTAATCTATTAGGATATACCTCAGTTACATAAGACTGTTAAGTCCTACTTTGTTAAGAGACTTAATGCTTCAATGGTTAAACTGAAATAAAATGACCTATTTCTAATGCAACTGAATTGTAGATTTTTAGATCTATTTACTTACAATATCTTTTTGATCAATGTATCAATACAATTCCTTTGTACTTAACTCTTTCTGCTTTGTGATGATGTGCTTTTCTGTTCGTTGGTGTCTGTAGAATTATTTAGCTCTCCCTCAGCTTGATTGATCAGGACTGCATGAAGTTAATCCTTCATTAGTTTCTCTTCAGCATCTTCTTATCAGTTCACTCCCCCATGTATCTGATTTCTTATAGACCACACTAAGAATGAAAAATGCTTGTCTCTTAAATAGACATGATATTCCTAAATTCTTGGTTCTTGATTCTTGGTGTGAAAAACAATCCAGCCAAATTGATTTACTGCTTTAACTTCTAATTTATCTCATAGTTATCTTCTTGCCAACAGTGTAAATCATCTTTAAATCACTTACTTAACTGTGGTCGAATAAAACAAATCAAAAAACTAGTTAAGTCTATCTTTTAGCTCTGTCAGCTAGATATTTTGTCATTTTCTGATCTCTCTATTCTGTCGGTCAATTCTGCAATTTGTCACCAGTGACAACTGCTAGTTTTGTCAGTGTCACTTTAGTTAGCTTTAGGATCTCCATCCATCAGGCATCATTACATCTTGCTTGTCAGGCAACACTATTTTTAGCTTGTCAGGCATCCTTTGATTCTTCTTTGTCAGGAAATATTGTCTCCTTCTCGTCGGGCATCACTGTGACTTTTATCTCTGTCTTTACCGATGGTGTGCACTCCGTCGGTGTATTCTGTCACTTAGTGAATACTTGAATTTTATGCATTGCTAAAAGCATAACCTCTATTCCATTGATTCTCTGAAGTCTTTGGCATTATGTGTATGACCATATAGATGATATCAATTTAACATCAATGACAATACAAACCATTAACTGATTTAATGTCTTGCATCATCTTCAACTTAATATAGTGAACCATTTAATCAGTTACATGTCAGCAATCTCTCCCTTTGGCATTGATGGAAACATACTATATTATCATACTATACTATTGCTAATATAATATGAAATACAATTTTTGAGATTCATCAAATTACTAAATAGTTTGTTTTGATAACGGATAAAATGTCTGACCATCAGTGAGCTCTGTATTAGCTCAAATTTGATTCTTGTAGCTTTCCTTTTTCTTCTTCTGATGTGTTGTGACCTTTGTTGGTGTCAAATTTATCTTTGACTATTCTGCTTCTTTGATGTCTGTGTCTTTTGTTTGCAACTTTTATACAAATTCTCTCCCTATGGATATGATCTTACCCTGTTTGGAGTAATCTGATAATGAATAGTTTCTAATGATAATATGAATACATTCTCTCCCTTTGACAACAATGCCAAACAAATATTTTACAAATATCTGACATTCTGTCAGCCAATTTCTTCTTTCCATAATATATTCCTTGAATTTCCCTTATCCATTATCAATATAACAATCTACTCTAGTGTTGGGTTCTGATATATACATTTCTATATATAGATGTAGTGTTGAAGTTTAGATTGTGCTTCCATCAATCATGAATGATATTCTGATAATCTATGGTTGATGCAGTGTTCTGTCCTTTTACAAACTGTTAGACATGGGTATTACCCCTAGTCTTTTTCTTAGGTACTCAAATGTATCCTTTGGTAGTGGCTTGGTGAAGATATCAGCCAATTGTTCTTTTGATTGCACATATTTAAGTATCACCTCTTTTTCTTGAACTTTTTCTCTTAAGTAATGATACTTGATTGCAATGTGTTTAGTCTTCGCATGCATGACTGGATTCTTGGAAATATTTATTGCACTGGTGTTGTCACAATAAATAACCACCGGTTCTTTGATCTTTATATGCATCCCGTCCAGTAGTTGTCTGATCCATGCAATATTTGAGTAGTTTGCAGCAGTAGCAACATATTATGCTTCTGCAGTAGACTGAGAGATACATCCTTGGTTCTTGCTAATCCATGTGACAAGTCTATCACCCATAAAGAATGCTCCTCTAGTTGTGCTCTTCCGATCATCAAGATTTCCAGCCCAATCAGCGTCGGTAAACACTTTTAGTTCAAATTTTCCTTCTC
>MU223136.1:4208029-4257154 GCA_018584345.1 Thuja plicata | reverse complement strand
TGAGCCCTGTTAGGAGCCAACCCTATTAAAGGTTACAAACACACTATTAAGTGTGACCTTGTTAGAGGATTTTCAATACATAGGTTGTCACTAAGTATTTGGCATCTATGCTACCATCCTTGAATCAATCTCATGACTGTCAATAGGCTTTATGAAAATCTTACTATCATCCTTGAATTAGCCTCCTTCTTAGACTGTCAATAGGCTTTAGGTAAGATCGGTGTTACTATCATGATTCAACCTTCTGGTAATCTGTTAGGATATACCTCAATTACATAAGATTGTTAAGTCCTGCTCTATTAAGATACTTAATGCTTCAATGGTTAAACTAAAACAAAATGACTTTTTTCTAATGCAACTGAATTACAGATTTTCAGATCTATTTACTTACAATATCTTTCTGACCAATGTATCAATACAATTCCTTTGTACTTAACTCTTTCTACTCTGTGATGTTGTGCTTTTCTATTCGTCAGTGTCTGCAGAATTCTTTAGCTCTCCCTCAGCTTGATTGATCAGGACTTCATGAAGTTAATCCTTCATCAGTTTCTTTTCAGCATCTTCTTATTAGTTCACTCCCCCATGTATCTGATTGCTTATATACCACACTAAGAATGAAAAATGCTTGTCTCTTAAATAGACATGATATTGTTAAATTCTTGGTTCTTGATTCTTGGCATGAAAAATAATTCAACCAAATTGATTTATGGCTTTAACTCCTGATTTATCTCATAGTTATCTTCTTGCCAACTGTGTAAATCATCTTTAAATCACTTAATTAACTGTGGTCAAATAAAACAAATCAAACAACCAGTTAAGTCTATCTTTTAGCTCTACCAGCTAGATATTTTGTCATTTTCTAATCTCTCTGTTTTTTCGGTCAATTCTGCAATTTGTCGCCAGTGACAACTGCCAGTTCCGTCGGTGTCACTTCAGTTAGCTTCAAGATCTCCATCCATTGGGCATAATTGGATCTTGCTTGTTGGGCAACACTATTTTTATCTCATCGAGCATCCTTTGATTCTGCTTCATCGGGCAATATTGTCTTCTTCTTGTCCGGCATCACTATGACTTTTATCTCTGTCTTTACCGATGGTGTGCACTCCACCGGTGTATTTTGTCACTTAGTGAATACTTGAATTTTATGCATTTCTGAAAGCATAACCTCTATTCCATTGATTCTCTGAAGTCTTTGGCATTATGTGTATGACCATACAGATGATATCAAGTTGACATCAATGACAATACAAACCATTAACTTATTTAACGTCTTGCATCATCTTCAACTTAATATAGTGAACGATTTAATCAGTTACATGTCATCAATAATGGATTGTTTGAGTGGAGAAAAATATTTTATTAATATTGATTTTAAGGTTGGATATCATTAGATAAGAATTAGAGAAGGTGATGAGTGGATGACTGCTTTCAAGACAAAGATGGTTTGTATGAGTGGTTGGTTATGACTTTTGGTTTAACTAATGTATCAAGTACCTTTATTAGGTTAATGAATGAGGTTCTAAAGATATTTTTGGGAAAATTTGTGATTGTGTACTTGGATGGTATTTTGATATTCAGTAAGACTAGAGAAGAGAATTTGATGCATATAAGATAAGTGTTGCAAAGATTGAAGGAGGAAAAGATGTTGATTAATTTGAAAAAGTGTTCCTTCATGAAAGAAGAACTTGTGTATTTAGGCTTTGTGATTTCAGCTGATGGTTTCAAGATGGGTCCTAAGAAATTTGAAGCTATACTTGATTGGCCTACACCTAAGAATGTCAATGGGGTAAGATAATTTCATGGATTAGAAAGTTTTTACCGAAAGTTTATCAAACATTTTAGTTCATTTTTTAATGTTGTGACTGAGACAATGAGAGGAGACAAAAGAGAATTCAAGTGGACATATGGGGGCGGCTGCAAGAAGTTGAGTCCCACTTTTGGGCAAAAAGTGGAAGTGCTTTCCCTATTTTTCAAATTTATTGTCAATTGATTTCAAAATTGGAGGTACTTAGAGATTGAATGTAATATCACTTCACTATTAGAAAATGTAGTGCTCGGACTCTACTTTTCAAATATATAATTTATTTAAACACCCACATGATAGAAATTATTTTTAGTAGGCATGTTTAAAAACTACTTTTTCAAAATGCCTATTTTAGGACCATACCACACACGTGTGCAACCACCATATTTTGACCTAAATAAATGATTTTTTGTGAATCCTTCTAGGGAAAGATACCTAAGACACCAATTATTGATGAGAATATTTTTTCTTTTTTTTTATTGAATATATTTATTTTGTTAATTTTTAATTGACTATAAAAACAAATTTGAAACCTCTCATGTATGACCACCATAATTTGATGAAAACTTCACATTTTTCAAAATTATTATTTTTTATCTTCAAGGAAATCCTATGTAGATTGATGTCATATAAATCATTTTAAAAAAATGTAAAAACAAAAAATTTATTAAAGTTTTAGTGAACCTTACTATTTTAAGTTTAGGTAGCACTTTTGATTAATAAATATTGTAAAAATAGTAAAATTGATTATATCACTATAAAATTTATACTTTTGAAATTTAGACAGTAAGAGCTCTAATGGGTTTTTATTTCGTCAAAAAATTTGATTAGGAAGACCCTAAAAAAATTACGGCAGGACAAAAATCTAGTATTCAAATGCCATAGCCATTATCTTGGAGGTCCAAGCATAGGCTTGGTCCCACCAAGCCTGTCCCAAACCAAAATCCAATGCAAAGGGTGGTCTTGTAAATTCAAATTTTAAAAAATGGGCACATGTTTAAAAATATGTACCCATTTCTTAAATATAATAAATCGGAATGTAAAAATGAGTTTCTTAAATATAATTTAGAAAAAAAAATTAAAAAAATGGGCACCCTTTTCTTCAAAATGGGTGCCCATTTCTAGCGAAAGTTTTCAAGTCCACAAGACTTCCGCCGAATTGGGACCCAACTTCTTGAACTTACCCATGGAGCTAATAAAAGTTTTGAGACTTTTAAGCAGAAGGTTGTTGAATTACCTTTGTTAGCCTTACCTAATTATAATAAGGTATTTCAAGTTGAGTGTGATGCAAGTGGTAGTGCAATAGGATCTATGCTGACTCAAGAAGGTAAACCTATTGTTTTCTTTAGTGAGAATTTGAATGATGCTAAGAGGAAATATTTTGTGTATGATCAAGAATTATATGTTATTGTTCAAGCACTGAAGTAATGGAGACATTATTTGGTACCGGGTGAATTTCTGTTGTATACTAATCATAAGAATCTACAATATTTGGGTAGTCAAAATAAGATGAATCAAAGACATATGAAATGGGTAGATTATTTTTAGAGTTTCACATTTTTGATAAAGCATAAGAGTTAAGTTTCTAACCGAGTTGTTGATGCATTGAGTAGAAGAAGATCTTTGTTAACTGAAATGAGAATTGAGGTTCTTAGTTTTTATGATATGAAGAATTTGTAAGAAAATGACCCTAGTTTTTATGAATGATGAAGAATGTACAAAGCACCTATTCCAGATCAACCAAGTAAGTATGAATATTATTTCATATAGAGAGTATATTGTTCAAAGGTATTCAGTTTTGTATACCAAGAGGATCAATGAGAACCAATTTGATAAAGGAGAAACATAGTAGTGGTTTGGATGGACATTTTGGCATTGATAAGACATTGAGTTTTCTTAAGGAAAGGCATTTTCGGCCTTATTTGTATAAGGATGTTCAGAAGTTTTTGAAAAGTTGTGGAGCTTGTCAAGTTGCAAAAGGAGTAAGTCAGAATATTGGTTTGTATATACCGATTTTGATTCCTGAGAAACCTTGGAGTGATATCAGCATGGATCTTCTTCTTGGCTTACCGAGGACAACAAGAGGTAATGGTTCTATATTTGTGGTGGTGGATAGATTTTATAAGATGAAACATTTCATACCATGTAGAAAAATATCAGATGCATTACATATAGAAGATATTTTCTTGAAGGAAATTATTAGATTGCATGGATTACCAAAGAGTATCATCTCTGACCGAAACAGTAAATTTGTTGGCTATTTTTGAAAGATATTTTGGAAAAATTTGGACACTGAGTTGAAGTATAGTTCTACATTTCATCCAAAAAATGATGGACAAACAAAGGTTGTAAATAGATGTTTGGGTAATTTGTTGATATGTTTAGCTGGAGATAAACTGAGTAATTGGGATTGATGTTAGCACAAGAAGAGTTTGCCTATAATAATTCAGTGAATAGGATTACTGGAAAGAAACCTTTTTAGATTGTTACTAGCATGAAACCCAGAGGTATATTAGATTTGAGAGATATTGTTGGAGAAGAGAAAATAAGTGTTGAAAGAGAAAAAAAATTTGAGTTTATGAAAACATTGCATGAGGAAGTGAAACATAAGTTGGAGCAAAGTAATCAGAAATACAAGGATAATGCAGATAGATTAAGAAGACATAGGACTTTTGAGTTTGATGATGAAGTAACAGTTCATTTGAAGAAAAGGATATTTCCTGTTGGAACATATAGCTAATTGAAGATGAAGAAATTTTTTCCTTGCAAAATACTAAGGAATTTTGATAGTGGAAATGCTTATGAGATAAAATTACCTAAGGACATGGATATATCACCTATATTAAATAGTTTGGGTGTATATGAGTATCATGAACCTGATGAAGAAGCTATAGTTCCAAGTGATTATCCTAAGAAACAAATAGAACAAGTTGAACAAATTTTGGAAGAAAGAATTGACAGAAGCACCAGAGAAAATAATTACATGAAATATGTGGTAAAGTTGAAGAACAAACCGATTAAAGACTCTACATGGATTTCTCAATCTAAGTTGGATTCGTCATAGGATGTATCACACTCATGATTTAGAGAATCATTTATTTTAACCCTAGGTGTCTAATGTAGGAGCATCTTGGGTCTTGGCAATCCTGTATCAACAAAAAATATGTTTGTTTGGGTTTGGTAGCTTGTTTGAGACTACTCAGTAAAGTGCTTGGAAAATTCTCTTGTTTGGTCGGTTGAAGGTTTGTTGGTTCACTGGTTGAGCTTGGTTACTTATTTTTGGCTAGCTTGACTGATGGGTCTCAGTGGTTGTTCTTAACTACTCAGTGCTTTCACTGATTGGTCTTTATTGCTCAGTAGTCTTTCTTAGTGATTTGATGTTGGATGTTGGATCTTGTGGATGACATGTGCATTTAATTTCCATAGCATAATTAATGTTGGGGTCTCTCATTGGGATTTGTGTGGAGCTAATTCTAGTTTGTTGTTTTTTCTTATCTTGGATTTTTAGGATATCTTGAGGCTGACCTTTTCGGTAGCCTTTTGTATAAAAGTAATGTTTAGTTCTTAGATTAAAGGCAGTTCTAGAGTAGCAGTTAGTAAGAAGATTTGGATCAAGGGTTTTTGACCTCACATGCATGAGAATTATTCTATAAATATTTTCAATGTATTTGGTTATAACTGGGAAGGCCTTATAGCCCAACATGTATTAAATTTTATGCAATAATATATATAAATTTGTGTTCCTCCTCTCCTTCTCTGTGTTTTAAAGCTTTTTTGTTGTATTCTGCAAGCTAGTTTGGTAGCTGGGAGTGCCTTTGGCCCTAGTTTTTGACCTACCTTGCATCACTAATGGACCACATTGCTGGAATTCTTGTCGATATCCAAAGCATGGGGTCATCAGGGAAACTTTGATGATTGAACAGAACAAATTTTCTCGTTCGAATGGGCATGGGCCTCATCAATGAGTTATATAAGGGAACCTGTCCATTAGTTTGTTGATGTCATTTTTGAAAGCTGATAGATCAAATTTTATCATTAGTAGGACTTTCTAAGGGCTTCTCTGATGATCGATAGCTTTCACCTTCGACTCAATCCACTCAGCTCAGTAGGTTGGTTATTAGGGTAGCTTTCCCCGATGGTCAAAGAAGTCATCAAAGAACATCAAATAATATAGAGGCTCATCCGAGGAACTCTCAATGATTAGAAAAATAGAGGTTTGAAGTATTAATGTTCTCAACTGCATCAAATGACCTATCTAAAACTGTCAGCACTTTCAAATGACATCATTATTGCAGTATGATCTTGGTTGATTCCTCTAATCATCTAGTATTCATTTATGTTTGTAGGTAGTTCTTGTGATTTATTTCACATGCCATTAGAAGGAAATTATTGTGTAGTGACAGAATATGGACCATTCTTTTTCTTGCAGGAGCATTTATGCAACCATCTTCCCCTATCACTTCCGAGTTATCTACTTGAGATTAAATTTTGTTCTGGACTATTCTTCTATAATTCAACCCTAGTTTGGTGTAGGGCACCAGTGACATAATTGATTTTATTTTCATTGTAATAAGGATAGCTCCTTGAGATCATCCGACTTGTGTTTTGATCATTTTTTGTGGTCAAGGATCCCTAACGTACATTTATAAACCTTGGGACACCTTAATCCATTTGGATCCTCAGTTGCATTTAATAGGTGTAAATATGTGTTCTAGGTGTTTAAAGTGTCAAATTGTTAATTCCAAGGATCTAAGGTCATTTTGATCATTTCATGGTCATAGGAATCCAATAGAGGTCATTTTGGGTTCAACAAGTGTAAAATGCAACAATGTTGCAAGTTGTCAAAATATTGTCAATTTTGCTTGAGAAACTCTTTAAAAAGTTACTCGAGAAGTTCAAATATTGTTTACAATGGTCATAACCATCCATGGATTGGTTGGATCTATGATTTGATGGTATTTCAACATGTCCAAGCCTCTTCAATGAGGTTGGAAGTTGTAGACAAAAGTTTGATGCATTTTTTAATAAGATGACCAGATTTCCTTGAGTAAATTTTGTGTGTAGTGACATGTACAAATTGGTAGAGTTTAATTAATGCCATAATCACATATCCTGGTGTGTCTAGTATTCAAATCATTTTATTTGGTCTCAATTGGAGTTTTTGAATGAAAGTTACAAATATTTTGGTAAAAGCAGTTCAGTAGGGACTAAAATCCAGGCATGTTGTATAAATGGATCCCTAAATTGACATTTCTCTTGTGGAAATCCATGAACTCATGGGAAATTAAAGTTAGGGGTCTATGTTTAATTATTCCAAAGGCTTAGGATGAGATTTGGTATTTTTCTATTTTTAGCATCAAGCCCTAGGCTAAACATCTCAATGGATTTAGCCAATCAAATATGTGTAGTCATGAACAGATGAAAAATTCAATTGGAGGGATAAATTGAAGGGTTTATTTAGATCATTTGGGGATAGTAGAATACTTCCTAACCCCTGAACCCATTCTATGAACCCATCATTGACCACTTACTTTGTAAACAAAGCCTAATCTGGCCAATTAGGTCTGTGTACTTTGTAAGGGTTTACTGGTGCCAGAGTAGAGTTGGACTTTGGGTATTTGGGGCTTGTAGTAACTCCATAAATTGGTCTGGAGACATTCTTGTTTCATTTTTTTCCCTCCATAATCAAAATTTGTGTAAGAAAAGCCTCTCAGATAGGGCTACATGGATTTATAGGATAGTAAGTGGTTGAGTGAATGTGAGTTTGTAGGAATCAATTGGTTTGGTGATTCCCAATTCATAGGAACCTAGTAAGGTGTTCCAACCATTGGATTGATTAGTTGAATCCACTGGTGAAGATTTCACACTTTGGCTTGAGTTTAGGAAAAGTATCACTAAGACCGAAATTAAAAGGAACTTGTTTATAACCTTATAGGTTGTATCGAATTAAAGAAGGTATCAAGACCTAGTGGAAAATTTAAAATATATCCTATAGAAAGGATGGTGGAGTCAGATTGAACCTAGATAAAGGTTGAAGAGTTGTGAAAGAGATTGTGTATCTCTTTTTCTTCTCACAATACTCTCTACATCAGGTGGTATCAGAGCACAAGGATTATTCTTGGGAGAAGGAATTACACTGTGGGAGATATGAGAGAGGATCTAGGAGAATGGTGGAGAGAACCTCCCATTTTGATGTGTTTATTATTGTTTAGGGTTATGTTAGGTATTTTGTGGGAGTTATAATAAGATTCACTATGTTGGATCCAATTTGGTTCATCTCCATGTTTGTAAGAGCCAATTGTGCTCATAAGTGATATTTCAGTCATTTTGGCCTAAAAAGGGAAAATTTTCTATTTGTGGGTAACTTGAGTTTATAGTTTCTTCGAGGACCCTAGGTAACCTAACTAGGGTCATGGAAGTAAAACTCATGCATCGAGTTGACTAAAAGAGTCAAAAGGAAAAAGTGCTAAAAAGTTGCTCGAGCAACTTTTTGCAAGAAGTTGCAAATGGGAGTTGGAGTGGTTGTAACTACCCATGCTTGGGTATTTTAGCATGGATGGATTATTTTTAAGAGGTTAATTAATTTTTGGATTGCACAACTTATTTGTGAACCCTCTGTACAAATTGTTTTGACTGTGTACTTGTAATTCATAGTGCTTTCTTCTTTTTGTACAGCTGTGTACAGATTGGGAAAGGAGATCTAACCCCATGGGGGTGTAGTGTTTCAAAATAGATTTCTTTTACATATTTTATTTTTATTTAAATTTATAGGAGTGTAGAGTTATAGTATATTTTAAGCCACTAGTTTGCAAGTTCCATTTGCAGAGTTGCAGAGGTGAACATGGCTCTAAGCTAAACATCCACCATTGAAAATGGATAAAACCATGGGGGATGAAGGGTTAGGGTCTGTACATATTTTTTTTCTTTCATTTTTGTTGTTGCAATGGATTTTATAGACCATGAGTGGAGCCCTATGGCTGACTGCTAAGAGCAGGTGAGCCTAGATAGAATAAAGAATGAATTGTAATAAGCACCCATGATCTTGGATGGAGAACTTAGTAGCATGTGTAGAAGCCCTAAAGTGTTCCCATGAAGAATCAAATGGTGATAAATTATGATAGGAAGTTTGAAGACCAATTTGATGGAATTTTGTCCTGACTGGTCCAAAGACCTAGAATAAAGGCTGAAAAATACGGCCTTGTGAAAACTAGGGTTGTGGGTGCATTGAGAAGCTAGGATTTTGGATTCTAGTAGATTTGGTGGACACCTTGAAAATTTTCAAGGTATTTTGTGAAGTTTTTTGGAATATTTGGGAGCTTTAGACCCAAAACAGTGTAATTTAACCTACTAGGAAATGAGTCAATTAGACCTCCTAGTGAATTTAACAATAATTGGATTGGTAAAGTATCCAGAAGTGTGGGAAAATGTTATAATGGAATTTTGATGGGCCAAGGACATAGAAAATAGTCTATGTAATGTATGGGAAATATCCTAAGCAAGGGTTTGGGATTCTTGGGGAAGTTCTAGTGGAAAAGCCTAGGAAATTGAAGAGATAGTGGCACTAGTTGAACCTAGGAGTATTTGTGCCTTCAACCAAATCAACTATACCTAGGAGGAAATTTGATAGAAAGGGTCTTGGAGATCCATATTCGATAAGTGCACATGGAGGGGTGACCATTATATGGTTGGAAGAAGGAATCAGAACTTTTGGAGGAAGAAAGACTTGAACCCTAAACCCTCTGCATCAGAGTGGTATCAAAGCCATAATTTCTTTAATCTTGTGTATGTCTGAAGGGGAGGAGAGTCAAGAGGTTGATAGCATGCCTCCTAAGGAAATGAGTAGGGATTCCATTATGGAATTGGTTCAAGGCCTCTTGGAGAAGGCTAGTGTATCAGAACCAAGGAGTAAGAAGAGAATAAGTAAATGGGGAGATGAGAGTGATGATGATGAGACTTAAAATCAGTCAGGAGAATCTAAAGGAAAAGAAGTGGAAATGGATAAATAAAAAAAGGTGTTCTTGGATGCCTTCAAGTCCATTAACAAAGATAGTATGGAACATATACCTTACTATTGTGGCATCTTGAATGGTGAAGAGTTGTTGGATTGGTTAGAGGTCATAGACAACTAGTTTGACTACAAGGATGTAGCAGAGGAAAACAGGGCTAGCTATGCAAAGGAAAGACTCAAAGGATCTGCCTTGGTGTGGTGGAACATGATGAAAGATGATAGGGTAGCCATTGGTAAGAAGAAGTTAGTTCCTTGGGAGAGAATGAAGATAAGAATGAGGGCACAATTCCTACCCATGGATTATGAGATCCAAATGTATCAAAAGTTGCATAATTTGAGACAAAAGGAGTTGACAGTAAGTGCCTACACTAAGTATTTCCACAAACTAAGCCTAAGAGAAAGAAGGCAAGAAGAAGAAGAAGAAAAGGTAGCAAGGTATCTCAATGGGTTGAGACAAGGGATTAAAGATTAGATTAGTATTATGGCTCTTGATAGTATGCACAAGTGTTTTCAATTAGCTTTCAGAGCGGAGGAGAAGTATAGAAGGAGGAATGATTTCCACCAAAGAGGTAAGGGTAACAACAATAGAGGATTCAGAGGCAGGAGTAACTTTAGCAGAGGACAAAGCCCAAGTAGACTAGAAGATAATCAATCCATGGATAATAGTGGTGGTAATCAGTATAGAGGGCATTTTAGAGAGGAGGATATAGAGGAAGAGGATCACCGAGGGGTAGATTTCATTCATAAGAAAGATCCAATTCTATCTTCACTGGAAGATGTTACAATTGCAACCAAGTGGGCCATATAATGGGAAGATGTCCCGACAAGACCTCCACATCATCAATGGGGGAAAGGAGAAATCAATTGGTGCAAGAGGATGACACACAAAGTGTCACTTCTCCCATATCCAAGACAAGGCTAGTATTGGATGGAGAGAATCTCATGTTGAGAAGGACTTTGTTGAAATTTCCTAGTGTGACAGAACCACCTCAAAGAAAGAACTTATTCAAGACTACTTGTAGATCCCATGGAAAGATCTGCAAAGTGATAGTGGACTCTGGATCCATAGAGAATATAGTGTCAACTCAGATGGTGGACAAACTAAAACTTAGAAGGATACCTCACACAACTCCCAATAAAATATCATGGTTAAACAAGGGGCAGAAAATAGTGGTGGATGAACAAACAATGGTGGAGTTTGAAATAGGTGAGTATAAGGACAAGGTCCTATGTGACATATTTCCCATGGATGCATGTCATCTTCTTCTAGGATGTCCATGGCAGTATGATGTGAAGGCCATGCATGATGGTGAAAAGAAAAACTATGTGATTACCAAGAAAGGAAAGAAGTTTCAGATGGATCCTTTACAAGAACCTAATGAGGAGAAGCATGTGAGAACCAATGTGATGCTCTTGAGTGGAAAATAGTTTCTAAAGGCTATGAAGAAGGAGAAAGGAGTCTATTGTGTAGTGATAGTGAAGCCAAAGGAGGATACCAAAAAGAAAGTCAGTATACCTCAAGAAGTACAAGCACTATTGGAAAAGTATCATGACATAGTAGATAATGTATTGCCAATTGCATTTCCACCCATGAGGGATGTGAGCCACCAGATAGACCTTATACCTAGAGCTAATCTGCCAAGCAAAGTAGCATATAAGATGACACCTAGTCAAAATGCGGAGATAGAAAAATAGATATAATATTTGTTGGAAAAGGGGTTAATAAGGAAGAGTTTGAGCCCATGTGTTGTGGCAATAGTACTTGCACCTAATAAGGATGGAAAATGGAGGATGTGCACTGACTCTAGGGCAATAACAAAATCACAATCATATATATATTCCCAATGCTCTGGATTGAAGATCTGTTAGAAAATTTGGGAGGTTCTTGTTATTTCTCCAAGGTGGATTTGAAGTTAGGGTATCACCAAATCAGAGTTAGGCATGGTGATGAATGGAAAATAGCCTTAAAAACCAATGAAGGGATTTATGAGCGGCTAGTAATGTCATTTGGCCTAACAAATGCACCTAGCACATTCATGAGACTCATTAATGAAGTGCTAGCATATTTCATAGGAAAGTTTTTAATACTTTATCTTGATGAAATTTTGATCTTTAGCAGGTCTGAGGAGCACATGAAGCATTTGGAAATGGTATTAAGGAGGCTGCACCAAGAGAAGTTGATGATCAATCAGGAAAAATGTGATTTTTTTAAAACTAAATTAGTTTATCTTAGTTTTGTGGTTGCTAATGGATATATGAAGATGGATCTTGATAAGGTCAAATATATCTTGAAATGGCCTACACCTAGATCCATAGGGGATGTTAGGAGTTTTCATGGATTGGCTTCATACTATAGGGAATTTGTGAGGAAGTTTAGTCATGTATGTGCCCCTATCCTCAACACTATCAAAGGGGGAATCAAATGTCAGTTCAAGTGGATAGCAGTAGCTGATCAAGGGTTTGAAATGTTGAAGAAGAGGATAGCATAATTACCTACACTTAGGTTCCCCAACTTCTATCAATTATTTGTGGTGGAGTGTGATGCTAGTAAGCTAGCCATTAGGGAAGTGTTAAGTCAAGAGGGACACCTTGTGGCATTCTTCTTAGAGAAGTTCAATGAGGCTAAACAAAAGTACTCTGCCTATTATTTGGAGTTGTATGCTATGGTACAAGCCCTTAAAAAATGGAGATACTATCTCCTACCAAGGGAATTTGTGGTCTACACAGATAACCATGCCCTTAGTTTCTTGAATGGGAAAGATAAATTGAAGCAAAGACATCTTAAGTGGGTAGAGTCTTTGCAAGCCTACACATTTGTTATCAAACACAAGAAGGGAGTTAGCAACAAGGTTTTTGATGCTCTAAGGAGAAGAGTATCGGCTATACAGGAGATACAATTACAAAGTGTGGGAATGGATGACTTGAAAGAACTCTACAAAGATGATAATGATTTCAATGATTCCTATGAGGCATGTGTAAATTTCCAATAGGGGTTCAAAGTGGACCACTGACTTTATGTTGCAGGAGGGACTATTGTTAAAAGGAAACCTAATGTGTATACCTTAGTTCTCAATGAGGGAGAACATAGTGAAGGAGAAACACCAAGGAAGCTTGGGAGGCTACTTTGGAGTGGACAAGACGTTGGAGCAAGTGTATAGGCATTACTATTGGCCTAGGTTACAGTCAGATGTCAAAAATTTTGTAGACAAATGTCAGGTATGTCAGAGGACTAAATGAAAAAGTAGTAATAGTGGGTTGTATCAACCCCTATCCATACCCCAAAGACCTTGGGAGTGTCTAAGTATGGACTTCAATTTGGGATTGCCAAAGACATCAAAGGGACATGACTATGTGTTTTTTGTGGTGGACCATTTTAGTAAGATGGCACACTTCATTCCATGTAAGAAAACCAATGATGCTTCACATATTGTAGGCTTATTCTTCAGAGACATTGTAAGAATCCGTGGACTGCCACTGAATATAGTAAGTGACAGAGATAGTAAGTTTGTGGGTCACTTTTGGAGGACCCTTTAGAATATTCTAGGTACAAACTTGTCTTTCTCTTTAGCCTACCATCCATAGTCAGATGGACAAATGAAGGTAGTAAATAGGTCACTTGGGAACTTGCTAAGATGTTTGACAAAGCAGCATGGATAGTCATGGGATCATATCATAGGTAAAGAAGAATATGCTTATAATGAATCCATTAATAGGAGTACTAGTAAAAGCCCATTTGAGATAGTTTATGGGGCTAATCCTAGAGGGATTCTAGATTTGAGGGACCTTAGTTTATAAGACTAGAGGAGTTCTCAAGGGGATTCATTTATAGACCAGATGAAGGAGCTACATGATCAAGTCAAAAAGACCCTACAGAAGCAAGGAGAGAAATATAAGTCCAAAGCAGATCAATCAAGGAGAGATTTACAGTTCAAGGTGGGGGATCTAGTACTTTCCTATCTTAGAAAGGAAAGACTACCCAAGGGTAATCCAACCAAATTACTCATGAATAAGATAAGACCACTGAAGAATGCTTATGAAGTGGAGTTGCCTCCATATTTGGTCATTTCACCAATCTTCAATGTATGTGACTTGTATCCCTATAAGGGACCATCCTCAGACACTAGACAACAAACTCTTTTAGAGTTGGAAGATGAAGATTGGATCAAGGATTTTCCTACTCCACACCCTCTGCAATTAGATGGTATACTAGATTCTAAAGTGATCAAGAAGACAAGGAAGGGTACTTACAAAGAGTATCTAATCAAGTGGTAGGGAGTACCTAAATTTCAATACACTTGGATGACAAAGATAGACATTCTGAAGTATGAGGTCACCATTGAAGACCTCCAAACTCAAGGGACTTGAGTTCTTTGTCCCAGGGGAGTATGGTGCAGAGAACTTCCCATTTTGATGTGTTTAATATGTTTTAGGGTTATTTTAAGTGTTTTATGGTATTTATAATAAGATTCACTAGGTTGGATCCAATTTGGTTCATCTCCATGTTTGTAAGAGCCAATTGTGCTCATAAGTGATATTGTGGTCATTTTGGCCTAAAATGGGAAAAGTTTCTATTTGTGGGTAACTTGATTTTATAGTGTCTTTGACGACACTAGGTAACCTAACTAGGGTCTTGGAAGTCAAATTCATGCATCAAGTTGACTAAAAGAGTCAAAAGCCAAAAGTGCTAAAAAGTTGCTAGCAACATTCAAAAGTTGCTAGAAACTTTCAAAAGTTGCTCGAGCAACTTTTGCAACTTTTGCAACTTTTTGCAAGAAGTTGAAAATGGGAGTTGGAGCCATTGTAACTACCCATGCTTAGTTATTTTAGCATGGATGGAATATTTTTAGGAGGTTAATGAATTTTTTCATTGCACAACTTATTTGTGAACCCTCTATACAGATTTTTTTGACTGTGTACTTGTAATTCACAGTGCTTTCTACTTTTTGTATCGATGTGTATGGATTTGGAAAGCATATTGGACCCCATGGGGGTGTAGTGTTTCAAAATACATTTCTTTTACATATTTTATTTTTCTTTGAAGTTATGGGACTGTAGAGTTATAGTAGATTTGAAGTCACTCGTTTGTGAGTTCCATTTGCAGAGTTGCAGAGGTGAAAATGACTCTAACCTAAACATCCATCATTGATAATGGCTAAAGCTATGGGGGATGAAGGGTTAGGACCTTTACATACTATTTTTTCTTTCATTTTTTTTTTGCAATGGATTTTATAGACCAGGAGTAAAGCCCTATGGCTGACTGCTAGGAGTAGGTGAGCCTGGACAGGGTAAAGAATGAATTGTAACAATCACCCATGATCTTGGATGGTGAACTTAGTAGCATTTTTAGAAGCCCTAAAGTGTTCCCATGAAAAATCAAATGGTGAGAAATGATGAAAGGAATTTTGAATACCAATTTGATGGCATTTTGTCCTGACTGGTCCAGAGACCTAGAATAAAGGCTGAAAACTAGGGCCTTTTGAAAACTAGGGTTATGGGTGCATTAAGAAGCTAGGATTTTGGATTATAGTAGATTTGGTGGAAACCTTGAATATTTTCAAGGTCTTATATGATTTTTTTTTGAATATTTGTGAGCTTTAGACCCAAAACAATGAAATTTAACCTACTAGGAAATGAGCCAATTAGGCCTCCTACTGAATTTGACAATAATTAGATTAGTAAAGTATCCAGAAGTGTGGGAAAAGGTTCTAATGGAATTTTTATGGGCCAAGGACATAGACAAGAGTCTATGTAATTTATGGGAAAGATCCTAAGAAAGGGTTTAGGATTATTGGGGAAGTTCTAGTGGAAAAGCCTAGGAAATTGAAGAACTAGTGGGACTAGTTGAACCTAGGAGTATTTGTACCTTCAACCAAATCAACTATACCTAGGAGGAAATTTGATAGAGAGGGTCTGTGAGATCCATATTGGATAACTACACATGGAGGGGTAACCATTGGATGGTTGGAAGAAGGAATAAGCACTTTTGGAGGAAGAAATACTAGAACACCTAAACCCTCTGCATCACAGAAGAAGAATTTCCTGATGACATGTAACTGATTGAATGTTTGAAGATGTTATGTTTATCACCAAAATGCAAAAGGATAATGCAAGACATTAAATAATTTAATGGATTGTATTTTCATTGATGTCAACTTGATATAATCTAATCGATTATAATCAAAGTGTCAAAGACTTCAAAGAATTAGAGAGATAAAGATTATGCTTTATGTAATGCATAAAAGACAAGCATTAACATTGTGACTACAAACACTGATGGTTAGTAGAACCCGATAGATAGAGATTACCGACAGCCAAGTCACAGTGATACCCAAGAAAGAAACCTACCAAGAATTACCAAAGAGAAGAATCACAAGCAAACCCAATGGCCAGAAGCATAGTGTAAATCGATGGAGAAGCCCAAGGAGAACTGGAGTGTTGACCGATGTTATCAGAGAGTTAAAAATAAAAACAACTGGAGTTCACAAATGAAAAAATATCTAGCTGGTAGAGCTAAATATAGACTTAACTGGTTGTTATCATTGTTTTCATCGACAAGATAAGCCGGAGTTAAGTGAATGATTTAAAGCTGATTTTTCTAGTTGGCAAGAAGATCTCAGCGAGATAAAACAAGAGTTTTGCTTTAAATCTGATTGGAGAGAATTATGGATCATGCCAAGATCAAGAAAATCAAGAACCTAACAACAGTGATATCATGTCTATAAAGAGACAAATCAATTCATTATGAATTGGTGTGGGGAGAGAATGAAAAAGAGGATGCTAAAGAGAAACTAATGAAGAGAAACTTCATTCAATGCTGATCAATCAAGCTAAGGAAAGAGATAAAGAAATTTGCGGACACCGAGAAACAGAGCACAACATCACTGAGCATAACCAAAGTGGAGCAAAAGCATAACAAAGATATATTGATCAGATTATTATATGAGATTACAATAGATCTAAAAATCTGCAAGTATAAGTTGTATATGTGAACAGATCATATTGTTTCAGTTTAACCATTGATTCAGAAAGTCTCTTAACTAGGCGCGATTTAAAGATCCTTTCTATATTGAGATACATCCAATTGAGTATAAAAATTTTTGATCATGAAGATAACATGAGATGCCAGATACCTATTGACAGGCCAATTGAGTGTTTAATCAAGGATGGTAGCATAGAGATGCCTGATATCAAGTGACAGACTAAAATATCAAATCCTCTAAAAAGGTCACACCTAATAGTGTGTTTGTAACCTTTAATAGGGTTGGCTCTTCACCGAGCTCACTTCAAGAGAGTGAAAATTTTGGGTTACCGGTTCCAAGTGGTTTTTCCCTTAACAGGGTTTCCATGTTAAAAATCCATGTGTCAATGTGTCTATCAGCCATTACTTTAGTGTTTTTCATTACACATAACTTAATTGGATTGATTGGTATACTCTAGATAATTTATTGTCTATCGGTAAATTAATAGACTGCTTTTCGGTAAACGCAGTAGAAGTTTTTACAAATCATTCTGATCAGTAGTGAATTGATATAAGTATTTGGAGGCATTCATCTTATAGGAATGAAGGTAACTAGAGGTATAATTTTTTGGTACTAAGTTTCAAGGGTTGAATATTGAATATTTTTGAGGCCACTGATTCACTCCCCCTCTTAGTTATTACTAACATTTCCCTCAAGGATGACCAATATAGAATTGGTGAAGATAGTGAAAGAGCAAGCTGCTAGAAGTAGGAGACTTGAAATAGAATTAGAGAAGATGAAAAGAAAACAAGGAAGAAATGTTGCCAAGGAGTCAAAAGAAGAGGAAGAAGAGGATCCTATTCATAACAAAGGATATATACTTGTTGATCAAAGAACCCTCCTAGAATCCCTTGAAAGAGTGGGAAGGAAAGATAAAGTGGATCTACCAATGTTTTTTGGTAAGATGAACCTAGAAGAATGCATGGACTGGATAGAGGCATTAGAAAATTATTTTGAATGTGAAGAGTTATATGAACACCAAAAGGTGAAGTTGGCTAATTCAAAGATGACGGTTCTAGCCCTTAGTTGGTGGAACTTCATACAAAGTGAGAGGGTAGAAGAAGAAAGAAACCCTATCACCACTTGGAAGAAGATGATGAGTGAGATCAAGAAATACTTTGTCATTGAGGACTATGATGTAGTCCTACACAAGAAACTTCAAAATATAAGACAAAAATACCTTAATGTGGGTGCTTATATAGAAGAGTTCCATAGACTGACTCTCAAAGCCAAGATACCAGAGAATGGGAAACAAAAATTGGCAAGGCACTTGAATGGTCTCAAGTTCAGTATTCAAGATGAACTTAGTTTGTTCAATCCTGAGATAGTACACAAGTACTATCAAATGGCACTAAGGGTTGAAGAGAAGAAAATAAAAAAGTTTAAAAGATAGCATAGGTAGGGGGAAAAACTTTAGAGGTAGAGGAAGATTCAATGGAAGAGGATCATTTCCAAGGAGCCAAGGTGAATCTAGCAATCAGGAATCAGAGGGAGAGACAAGTAGTGGAGGTTATTTCAGAGGTATGAGATCAAATAGTATGGGATTATTTGGTGGAAGAGGACCTATTGTATTCACTATTAAGTGTTTCACTTCTAACTAGATTGGGCATAAATCTTTTAGGTGTCTTGAGAAGCTTGGAACAAGAAGACAAGGAGGAGATAGAAGGGTGCAGTTGACACAAGAGGATGATAGTCATAATGTGTCCTCTTATCACACCACAACTTCAAGACTTGCAAATCCAGAGCAAGGAAAATGCCTCATGATGCAAAGAATACTCCTAAGAGTACCTACCACCTCAGAGACACCTGAAAGAAAATTACTATTTAGGACAAGTTGCAAGGTCAACAATAAGGTATGAAAATTTATTGTAGATTCTGGATCCACTTATAATATTGCATCTAAAGAGTTAGTTGATAAGATAAAACTATATAGGATCCCTCATGCATTTCCTTACAGAGTCTCATGGTTGACAGAAGAGAAACAAACCCTCATTTATAAACAAGTTTGGGTAGAGTTCAACATAGGAGAGTATGTAGATAGAGTTCTATGTGATGTCACAGAGATGGATGCATGTCACCTATTGTTAAGAAGATGCTAGAAATTTTATGTGAATGCAAAAAATTATGGGAAAACCAATGTATATACCATAACTAAAGGTGGTGTTGAGTATTTTATGAATCCAATTCCTGATGAGTGGAAGGAAAAGCATGTTGTAAGTAGTGTGTTATGTGTAGGAGAGGAGTTCATGAAAGCATTGAAGGAGAAGTACACACCTTGTTTTCCATTGGTTGTGATACCTCAAAAGACACCCTTAGAGAACCCAAAGATCAAAGCCATAGGAAGAGATGTAGGACCTAAAGAAGTTAAAGCACTGTTGGATTAGTATAGTGTATTGATTGCATAAAGTACAATAGAGACTTTACCACCTCAGAGGGAATTAATTCATTGCATAGACCTCATACCAGGGGTCACCCTTCCAAACAAAGAAACCTACAAATTGACCCCTAGACAGAACCAATAAATAGAAAGACAGATTGAAGAATTGTTATCCAAAGGGTTCATTGGGAAGAGTGTGAGTCCTTGTACAATCCCTATAGTACTAGCCCCTAAAAAGGAGGGTACATGGAGATTATGTATATTTTCTAGGGAAATAAATAGGATAACCATAAGATATAGGTTTCCTATGCCTAGAATAGAGGATCTAATGGATTGTTTAGGGGGTGCAAGCTATTACTCCAAGGTGGATCTCAAAATTGGTTATCATCAGATAAGGATCAGGGGTGGATGTGAGTGGAAAAACATTCAAGACCAAAAAGGGTCTTTATGAATGAATTGTAATGCATTTTGGTCTTTCCAATGCTACAAGTACATTTATGAGGCTTATCAATGAAGTCTTGAATCCTTTTCTCAATAAATTTGTTGTTGTATATCTAGATGATATTCTAAATTTTAGTAGAAGTAATGATGAAAATCTCAAACATTTAGACATGGTACTGAAGAAACTCTATGAGGAATAGTTGAAGAACAATTTAGATAAAAGTGTGTTCCTCCAAGAAGAACTTGTGTTCTTAAGATTTTTGATATCCAAGAATAGTCTCAAGATGGATCTTTCTAAGGTTGAAACCATCCTCAATTGGCCACCACCTACTACTACTTCAGAGGTAGAATGTTTTCATGGTTTGTGTAATTTTTATAGAAAATTTATTAGAAACTTCAGTGGCATATGCACTCCTATCATAAATATCATTAAAGGTGGAAGAAAATGTACTTTTGTGTGGACTAATGAGGCTAATGAATCATTTGAGTTTCTAAAAAAGAAGATCGCACAACAACCCATCCTACTTCTACCAGAATTTCACAAAGTCTTCACCATAGAATGTGAAGCAAGAAACAAAGCTATTGGTGGGGTTTTGAGTCAAGAAGGGAGAGCAGTTGCCTTCTTTAGTGAGAAGTTGAATGAAGCTAAGAATAAATATTCAACCTATGATATTGAACTATATGCCATGGTTCAATCACTTAGGAAATGGAGGCATTATTTGTTTCCCAAAGAATTCATTGTCTTCACTAACAATCATGCTCTTAGTTTTCTAAATAGACAAGAAAAGCTTCACCATAGGCATGTAAAATGGATGGAATTCTTACAATCTTACACCGTCACAATCAAACACAAGAAAGGGATTGTTAATAAGGTTGTTGATGCTCTCAGTAGGAGACACTTAACCATTCAAACTATTCAATTAGAAAGTGTTGGGGTTCATTCTATGAAAGATATGTATACCATAGATGATGACTTCAAGGAATCCTATCAAGTTTGTACTGACATGATAGAGAGATATCACACTAATTTCTTAGAGTTTCTTGTGCAGGATGGATTACTTTTCACATGTAGCTTGTTATGTGTACCAAAAGGGTCCATAAGATAGAACATCATTAAAGAGATGCATTGTGGGAGTTTATTAAGACACTTTGGTGTGGATAAAACATTGAAACTTGTAAGGAGTTTCTATCACGAGCCCAAGTTGCAGACAGATGATAGAAAATTTGTGGAGAGTTGTTTGGTTTGTCAACAAGAAAAGGGTCATACATAAAATGTAGGGTTGTATACTCCATTTCCTATCGCTTCAAATAAATGGGATTCTGTAAGTATGGAATTTGTCCTTGGTCTTCCTAAGACCAAATCTAGAGTTTATAGTGTTTATATAGTAGTGGATAGGTTTTCTAAAATGGTACACTTTATACCATGTAGAACCACACATGATGCCTCTTACATAGTAGGTTTATTCTTTAAGGAAGTTTTCAGACTTCATGGATTACCCTTGTCAATCATATCAGATAGAGACCCTAAGTTTTTGGGACATTTTCAGAGAACACTATGGAGAAATATTGGAACTAATGTTTCTTTTTCATCAGCATATCATCGACAGTCTGACAGAAGTTATCAATAGGTCTCTTGGAAATATTTTAAGATGGCTAACTCAAGAACATGTAGCCACTTGGGATTCCATTCTAGCCCAAATGAGATTCTCTTACAATGATTCAATCAATAAGATTACTAGTTTGACTCCTTTCCAAATTGTGTATGATGTTCACCCTAGGGGTGTATTGGAACTTAGAGATGTGAAGGACATGGAGAAGATAAGTGGCTTTGCAAAGGATTTTGTTGAAGTGATGAAGGATATCCATGAACAACTGCAAACAAAAATGAAAAATACCACTAAAAATTATAAATAATATGCAGACAAAAAGAGAAGAGACTTGCAATTTAAAGTAGGAGATATGATGATGATTCACCTTAAGAAAGAAAGACTACCTAAGGAAAATTTACTAAACTCATGATAAATAAAATAGGGCCTTTCAAAATCCTAAATAAATGTGGCAATAATGCTTACAAGATTGACTTACCATCTCATATTGGTTTATCTCCTATTTTTAATATTGCTGACATCTATGCATATAAAGGTCTTGGTAGTGATGGTTGTGTTGCAGGTGACTCAGATTCCCCACAAGATGAAGTGTCAAATGATTTACCCACACCAACCATTCCATAGATTGAAGACATTATAGAAAAATGGGTGAGTAAACAAACTCAGAGAACCACTTACTATGAGTATTTGGTCAATTGGAAGAATCAACCTCTAGAATATGCCACTTGGATGTCCCCTGAAGTAATTCAAAAAATAGACTTTCAAATTGAATACTTGAGTTCATTTTATCTTGAGGAGTATGGTGTAGGGAACCCATGGAATAATTGATTTTCTTTTCATTATAATAAGGATGGATCCTTGAGATCATCCCACTTGTGTTTTGATCCATTTGTGTGGGCAAGGGTCCCTAAGGTACATCTATAAACCTTGGCACACCTTAGTCCATTTGGATCCTTACTTGTATTTCATAGGTGTAAACAGGTGTTCTAGGTGTTTGAAGTGTCAAATTGTTAAATCTAGGGACCTTGGGTCATTTTTATCATATTTTATCATTTCTTGGTCATAGGAATCCAATAGAAGTCATTTTGGCTTCAACAAGTGTAAAATGCAACAATGTTGCAAAGTTGTCAAAATATTGTCAATGTTGCTTGAGAAACTTCTCAAAAATTTGCTCGAGAAGTTAAAATATAGTTTCCAAAAATCATAACCATCCATGGATCAGTTGGATCTATGATTTGATGGTATTTGAACATTTCCAAGCCTCTTCAATGAGGTTGGAAGTTGTAGACAAAAGTTTGATGTATTGTTTAATTAGATAAATAGATTTCCTTGAGCAAACTCTATGTGTATGGATGTGTACAGATTGGTAGAGTGTAATTAATTCTATGATCAGATAGCCTAGTGAGTCAAGTCATCAAATAATGTTTTTTGGTGTCAATTGGAGTTGTTGAATGAAAGTTACAAACATTTTGGTAAAAGCAGTCTAGTCAGGCATCAAATCTAGGCCTGTTGTATAAATGGAGCCCTAACTTGACATTTACCTATTGGAAATCCAAGACCTCATGGGAAATTAAAGTTAGGTGTTTATTTTTAATGATTCCAAAGGCTCGGGATGAGATCTGATGTTTTTCTATTTTTAGCATCAAGCCCTAGGCTAAATATCCTAATGTATTTTGCCAGTCAAATATGTGTAGTCATGAATATATGAAAAATTCAATTGGAGGGATCAAGTTAAGGGTTGATTTAGATCATTTGGAGATATTAGAAGACTTCCCAACCCCTGCATCTATTCTTTGAACCCATCATTGATGACTTTCTTTGTAAACCAAGCCTAATCTAACCAATTAGGTTTGTGTACTTTGTAAGGGTTTAGTGGTGCTAGAGTAGAGTTGGACTTTGGGTCTTTGGGGATTTTAGTAACTCCATAAAGGCTATCTGGAAACATTCTTCTTTTATTTTTTTCCCTCCATAATCAAAATTTGTGTAAGAAAAAACTCTCGGATAGGGCTACAAGGATTTATATGACAATAAGTGTTTGGGTGATTTTAAGTGTGTACGAATCAATTGGATAGTTGATTCCCTATCCATAGGAACCTAGTAAGGTGTTCCAACCATTGGATTGATTGGTTGAAGCCACTAATGAAGATCTCAAACTTTGGCTTGAGTTTAGGGAAAGTGTCCCTAAGACCTAAATTGAAAGGAACTTGTTTATAACCTTGTAGGTTGTATTGAGTTAAAGAAGGTGCCAATAACTATTGGAAAAGTTGAAATCCATCCTATAGAAAGGTTGGTGGAGTCAGATTGAACCTAGATAAAGCTTGAAGAGTTGTGAAATATATTGTGTATCTCTTGGTCTTCTTGCTGTGCTCTATGCATCATAGTTCAGGGTTTTAACTTCATATGTAGTCAAAGTTATACCTAAACTATATAAAGGAAAAGTTTATATATTCTTTTAGGATCTCCTTTTCTAGTTTGTTTACAAAATTCTCTTCTGCAATTGTGTTTTTTCCTTGTTCAATTGAAATTATTATTGTTTACCTACTCTTGACCCAAATAAGCTTGTGTAGTTTTTATGCCTTATTTTTTTTTAGGTATTTCATCATTTGTAGCACTACATGAGTGTGTTAATCTAGATAAATCAATCTTATATAGTGAATACTTGTATTCCTTGCAAGATTGTATTGATTCATAACTTTCATATTGTGCTATGGTTGATAGATATAGGGAGTATTGTAGTATTGTGATTTTATTGAAGTTAAGAGTAGTCATTGGAAGGAGTAGATCAATACTCAATCTAGTGCATCACCTCATTTCCCTTTCATCGCATCCTTCTCCCTTTTCCCTCAAAAGAAGTAGTTTAGGTGCACCCTAATTGTAAAGAAGCCAACCTTGTGTAGAGACTCAATCTCACATTTCAAGTCCCACACTTGGAGGTTGTTTCCATATTTCACAAGGTTGTTTGGGTCACTAACCATCACCTAAAAAATGGTGCAAATTTTTGTGACAATAGTTTCCTTACCTCGTGTGAAAGAAAAAAGAAAACATGTAATAGAATTCAAGGCAACATCTCATTCCAGGGTTTATATATGTTGATAATTGTATCTCCTATTGTGAATAAATGCAATTGGAATTCAATCAAATTATATAGTTAATAAAGTTGAAATACTTTTCATTTGATTTGAAAAGAGAATATGTTATTTTTCTTTGTAATTCATTTTCAAAACTCTTTAAATTATTAAACCCCAAATACAATGAAAATTCAAAAACATTGCAAAAACCAAACAAACACAGTCAGTTGCCAGGTTGATTAAAGATTGAGCTAGTGGGGCTCATTACATACTTTTCTAGTTTACATGCATAAGTTAGTGTGCCCTATTTCCCAAACATTATAGGAAGTCCAAGAGATATAAAGGCTATAACAAGAGTCAAAATGATATAAATGAGTCGTGTGTAGAAAATATTTATATCTAGTGGATGAATCTTTTGCATTCATATGTTCTTGATATTAAATTTGTATTTGTTTTAAAGGGTCAATGTTCCTAAAAGAGTGATACATGTCAAGAAAAAAATACTTCTAGGTTGATTATGGAAGGAAACTAAGCAATAGAATGAAAAATGTGTAAGAATAAAGCGATATTTAGATTCTAAGGTGGACATTTGAAATAGATAGCTAGTTTTTTTTTAATGTGAAATTGGAGTGAAATTCAAGAAGAATAATTTGAAGGGACTAACTTAGTAAGTTATATTTAAACTAGTTCAAAATGATAACAAGTCTAAATAGAGTAGGAAAAGAAATGACTAAGGTAATTTAAATGCAAAATACACTAAATTAAATTAATATTACTTTCGAGTCTATATAATCTTAGATGATAAAATACTTAGGAATGCCTACAATGTAATAGTTGAAAACAAAATAGTAAACATTATCAATGAGTTCACACATCCTAAATTATACTAAAATAAGTTACTTTAATACAAAGAAAACAAGGGAAATTGAGAAGTAAAAACTAAATAATAAAATAAGCGATGGGCCAAAACAAGAAAATAAATAATTGTGAAAAAATAAAAACATAGAATCAAAACCCTAAGAAACAATTTATCAAACAAATTGGATAGGAAATCCAAGAGAGGACTAAGGAAAAGATAATTGAAGCATTGAAACGAATGATGACATTAAGGATAATAATCCTACAAGTGTGCCCTAGAAAATCACAAATAATAAGTTAGGGGAACATCAAAGAATATTTCCCAGAGCACATGTTTTCACATTTCAATTCTTTGAAGGGTGTTATTAGTTCTGCAAACTAGGGTGTCCTATCATAAAAATAAAAGAAATTTGCATTTTTACTCAATGTGCCTTCCAAGTAGTTCCAATTATTTAATCACTTTGAGCACTACCTATGGTGCAAGGAGGGAAGTAAGTTGATTCATGTGCCTAACATAATAAGTTTTACTATTTCTTTAGAGCATTCATGTTTCAAATATAAAAGGAAAGCAAGACTTTGAAGGCTAAAGAGTAAGGCTTATGGTTAGAAATCAAGTTAAGAACCATTCAAAAAAATCAATGTTGAAAATATGTGATTGAACTATAACAAAGACCATCTCTAAGTTACATTATCATTAATCTAATCATTAAAAAAATAGACCTAAATCACATTAAACAACTCGGATATTGCTACTAAGATTCAACTGTGTACTTTTTTTTAGTATAACTCATTGACCCATGTTTCATGAGTAGTAGTTTTCAAGAATCCGTCTCTCATGAGAATGAATGGAACACTACTCATGAGTGACAGGTTCTTGAGAAACACTACTCATGAAACATGGGACATTGAGTTTGACTCAAAAAGCTACACAATTAAATCCTGATAGCAATATCAGAATTTGACTTATTGTAGAAAATATCTCCTACTTATCACATTAACCAATTTACAACAAAATATTTTGTTTTATAATCAAAACTAAATGCCACCATTTTTTAATAACATATTGAAATACTATTGTGAAAATCAGTTATTATCTATTAATTGATTCAATTAAATAAATTAAACTAGATGCATTTTGAAAAAGAAATGTTCACTTCCTTTCAATTATTGTTAAATTCAATAATGTGATGGCGAATTTTACAATAACTGCACTTCTAAAGTGGAGCGGAGCTAAAAGTCATGGGGAGGACTTACTTGACAAAGAAATAGTTAATTAAAAAACTAAGTGATGGTCAAATAAAAAGTAAAACCTATATTAAAGTTTAATTCGTTGAAAAGGGACTACCTTATTAATGTTTAGTGTGGAAAATGGCTTATTATTTGAAATAAGTGGGCTCCCCTTAAATGGATTGGCTACCCAAATTTCCACGAGTAAAGAGAGTGAATGGTTTTTTCAATTGAATTTACTTCAGAGAATGGTGAGTGCTTTCAAAATTATTATTTTGACCAACATATATGAATAAAGAAAAAACAAATATTTTTCATACTCAGCCTATAAAGATTGCATATTAAACACGCTTCTCATAATATTGACCAGGTTAATTTGTTGGTGGGTCTTTTTATGTAGTTGATTTTTATGCAATTAAAAGGAGAGAGAAAAATATTGTTTTTTTCTTTGTTGGGGGGGGGAAATTTTTTCTTTGTTGGGGGGAATCTTCTAGAAAAAAATGGTTGTCTCTTGGGAGTAAAAATGCATTTTATAATAAATTAATGAAGAACTCAATTCATTGTGTTTAGACAATGGATTTGTGCAATGGGTTTGTATAAATATGACTTTTACAAGAACAATGTCAATGTCAATATGTCTTCCATTTTCTATGCTTTAGATTTTCATTTGTAACAAAATGATGGGTGTCATTTTCATTATGAGAAGTGTCTCGTAGAAAAAGATGGTTGACTACAAGAGAGAAATTGGTTTTTTTTTTTAATAGCAAATACGTGAAGAGACAAGTTAGTGTGCTCAGATGATAGATTTGAGCAACAATGACATAGATAAGTACAATGCCAATGCCATTATGCTTTTATTTTATATGGTTTAGATATAAGTTTGTAAAGTAAAATATTTTTCCTTAATAAAATGTTTATTATAAAATCACATGTTTATTAATTGTGATGTTAATATTTGTTAATTAAATGTGATGTTAATATATGAAATAGTGTGCAGGTAATTGAATGTGGAATGAAAATAATTGACAATGAACACCTCATTCATAGACACAAAATTAGTCATGAACCTATATTGTGTATTATGGAGAATTTTGTTCTTCAATTTGCTTGATCATCTTAGATTGCTTTTGGTTCTTAATGTATGATGGACTAGTGGTATTTATAGATACCTTTTGTGGGATTTTGGTAATATCACGGTGATATTTTCTACTAGCTCAATCCTCAAAATTTGTATGATTAATTAGAAATAATAATATTCAATCATCTGAATGCTCTTATGAATATTCACACACAACAAACTTCCATTAAATCAGCTATAATTAAAGTGTGTAATTATGAATTATATGCAAAATTTGCTTAAAGCTAGGAGATTCCTTCACGTCTTTGAATGAATGCATTCAATGGCCTTAAATAAAACTATATAGCATCACATCTCACAATTATATGTTTAGTTATCATTGGATAACAAATTTTAAAGTGAGAAGTTATTTCAACTTAATTTGAAAATATAAACTTGTGTAGGACAAGTCCCCAAGCATGAAGATGTCTTTTGCTATGAATTAGTCCTTAGACATGAAAAAGGTTGGATCAAAATGGATAACATCTACTTTGAATTATAAGTGAGCATAGGTGTGATCAATAGATAAATTGAACGTATGAATGTGTGATCATATCAATGAAGGATAATAAGAAGTGTTTTGGAATATATATAAAGGTTCGGTGGATAACATAGTGTAAGGAACATGAATTTACAGTTTAACGAACATGAATTTACACAAAATTATGTCATCATTATAAATCCATGTATAAAGGCACTATCCTAAACATAGGCTTAAACTAATTTGCAAACAATGTGGGTAAATACAAATTTTATCATTATATTTTGCCCACGAACATGTATGTGCATCTTAACATGGTTATGCATTTAAACTATTTGGCACCTAAAAGCATCCATGTAAAGTAAATATCTTAGATACTAAAAAATTAGTAATGTGAGATCCATATAAAGCAATAGATCCTACAAGGATATAATCATATAACGTAATTGTAGAATAGAAAGATGAGATCAAGTAAGGATTCAAATCCCTAATCATAAGGCACATTTGAATACAAAACCACCTCAAGACAAGTATGATTGATAAGAACCTTAACGGAAGGGTGTCAATACAATACCTATGCTCTTGAGGTTTCTAATCATTTGTTTCTTTAGTATTGAGAAGAGGAAGAATGTAAATGACTAGCTAAGGAAATAAATAATCTTGTTGGAATTATAAATGAAGTACAAATAACAAATAGAATGACCTTGTGTGCACTTGGGATCAACTAGGAGATGGGTTGATGTAGATTTGAATTTCTTACAATCAGAATTCCAAAGTCAGTTGTAATTTTGGATCTGATTTCTCAATGTAGGTATCAGGCTCTATGTGAAATTTGAGTTTCTTTTTGGAGGTACAAGTTGCCTAGGCATCATGTACCTAGGTTCAAGTTGCCTATTTTCTCTATACCCTATGTTTTGGCTGAAATGAAGAGCTCTAAATTGTTATGAGACAGAGAACTATTTTCTTCTACTGACAATTATCTTTTATTATTTCTGCACCTATAAATCTAAAAAGTGTGTTTGCAGGTGGTTATATAGGGGTTTAGCTTAGTCAACCCCCCATTTTCGTGATTTCCACCTCCATGGATATCCAATATAACAAAGATAATGTGTATATGAACCTAAATCTAGAGTATGTCTAAACTGTTATGAGCTAAAATGCATATGTACAAGTAAGTGATCTACCCTAGTATGATAGAGTAAAACCTTATATGAAAATACAGTCAAGTGTGTTTAAAAGAATGTAAAATAGTATAGATCTTAATCTCAAATGTATAGATTTGCGGATAAGAAGAAACCATACCCAATCTAGGAGGTGGAGTACAAGCCAATCATTAATGGGTGATCTCCTAATTGTTGAAAACACACTAGATGTTGAGAGGGGGGAGGTGAATAAGAGTAAACAAAAAATATTACTTGAGTAATCAACCATCAATATTATCAACTGTAATGACCTAAAAATGGTCATCTAAACCCTAGACCCCCAATCTCGATCTTTAATCAAGAAAACCCTAATCTTGATTATCTCAAGTTCTAAGCCAAGGTAATTTTATCATCCCCAATTTAATCTGACCTAAACCAGAATGGGTCCCAATCTACCATCGCACTTGATTAATTAATTAATTCCTAAAATCACAAAACATTGACAAATAAATATTATATTATTTATTTAATTAATGTTGATTAAATAAATTACTAAATTTTCATTTTAAATTCAAAAATAAATTGAATTGATAAAGTTGAGTTAAAATGCATTTAATATTAAAAAATGCATTAATATGTCATCATTTCAGTCAACTGAATATCAAAATATAAACAAATCTGCTTTGTTCAGTTAACTGACTCTTTTTTGCTTCTCATTTTGTAAACAATCTAGTTAACTGAAAATAGATTTTGGAAGTTTCCTAAATGACTAATTAGTCAGTTCAGTTAACTGACTCTCTCAACCAATCATTTTTCTTGCACATGAATTGTTCTTCTTCAAGTTGAATTTTGTCCATTCTTCATCTTTCAATCTCGGTCGTCGATTTGACAGAGATTTTCTATAAAATAAATCCTCATTTCCTCACAAAGGATCCAAACTTTTGAGTAGTTTTATTACGTAGAATTGTGTTTATCTTAGCATTTGAGCATTTACCATTTAAGCATTGTTAGATTATTTATTATGATTTCAAAGCATTTCATCTCACAATCTAGGAATACACATTTCATTTTGGGTTTCTTAAAGTCAATCTTAGCTAAATCTTAGATTAAGAGTATTTGCATTTACATTTATCTTTGCATATCATCTAGCTTAGATAAATCATTCAAATCCTTCATTTAGATAGAGTCTAAAGTCACTGAAATTGCAATAATCTGAGAGCAATTTCATACTCCTATTTACTAGAGGGCAATGAGTCGCCTTGGTTGCTTCATATTTTAGTTATTTAGTTTGTTTCAAGAAATCGAATAATGACTCATTGAAGTGTTTTGTATCTAGATT
The DNA here is from genome assembly GCA_018584345.1 of Thuja plicata. Lineage (NCBI taxonomy): Eukaryota > Viridiplantae > Streptophyta > Pinopsida > Cupressales > Cupressaceae > Thuja > Thuja plicata. The sequence goes on along the minus strand of MU223136.1, from coordinate 4,226,666 downwards.
AGACCAATTCTCACACCATATTTCTGGCGCCCACAGTGGGGCAGGAAGTCAATTTCTATCTTCACAAATTTGCAAATTTGCAGAGTTTCCGATTGATGTTTTGTACTTTGTTTTTCTGGAAACTCGTACGAGTTTCCATACTTGAAAGTACGAGTCTAGATGAATACTTGTATGAGAAATAGTACATTCTCATATTGGATCTCGTACATGACTGTAAAAATCTATCTCTCTGATTTCAAGAAAACAAGTATTTTTAAATTTTCTGACATGTTGACCAAATTTTGTTTCTATTTTCTTATTTTTTGTAGCTTGACAGTGATTTACAAGACATTTGTCAAAGAGCTTGATTCAAAAACACTTGTCTGCAGGTTTCTGACAGATTTATTGCATATCAAACTATTGACAAAGTTTTATTGCAGGTTGCCTTGATCACAAATCAACCAAACATTTTGTTTTTTATTTAGATAAATTAGGAACCTCACATGCTAAACTTTCTAAAATGAACATGTGTTTTGCATTTTAGGGATGGCAAGAATGTTAGGAGATATGCTCACCCTTCTAGGGATGATTAAAAATCCAAAGACATTGCTTTCATTCGTCGTTTGCATTATTACCTTGTAGTGGGCCTGTCATAGTGAGAAAAAGTAATCATCCTATGAGAACGACCCAAGTGAGTACAGGCTAATGCCAAGATACTTTGAATCACTATAATCAAATTTCTTCCTTGAAACCAAAGTCTCAAAAGATGGATGGCATTTGAGTTTATACTCAGCTCTCATCTAACACAAAGTAGGGCTTTTGGGTCTCAATCATGTTATCGTGACTGCTTTTGCTAAGGTGCTTTGTGGGGTTAAAAGCCTCAATCACACTTTCTCGGACACAGAGGATACATTCAAATGAAGATCCTGACTAAGAACCATTAGAGTAGTAGCCAAAAACCTTGTAATTTTTTACTCATGCATTGTGATGATGTGCATGTTGAAGATACCCCTTATTTTGAGACAATAAATTTAGCAAGATCCTTGGATCTTGAGAAATTCAAAGCTTGGTAAGCTCTAGAAGTGTGTGTCCTGGAGGGGAGCCAGTTCTCCCAAGCTTGTTTCTATCCCAAATAAATGTTGTATTCTATTGTAATGGGATTCAAATAAGTATTGTCATGGCCAACCTCATAGGTGTGTGTGTGTGTGTGTGTGTGTGTGTGTGTGTGTGTTAAATAGTGCACATGTTACCTATGACACAACACTTCAATACATGATTGTGTTAGTGAAAATAAGGTTAGTAAAGCATGTAAATCCACTACAATCGATCTATTGTTTTCTAACTAGGAGTGTGAAAAATAACATAACAACACTCAGATTATGCCTTTTTCAGTGACATATACAACCTAGCACGAAAGATTTAATTGAAACTTAGAAAGATATCCAAATAAATTGCACTCTAGCTCTAAAAATCAAGATTATAACAATGCATAAACACAGAAACTAAAATGCAATATGAATCTATATAAATCCTAACAGCATAACAATACTTTTTCAATCTAAAATTAAGGCTTATTTTAGCTCAAAATCTCATTCTATTTATAGAAGAAATGAGGAGAGAGAGGGGGAACAATGGTCATTGATGGAGTTGTAAAACCCATTAATGAGGTGTAAGAGACATAAATGCCAAAGGCATTAATGAGGCATGGGCTTGAGGAATCTCCATTAATAATGCATTAATGGGAGCATTTAAGAAGCATGGTGAGGGTGTAAGAAGCAAGCTTGAGAAGGTGGACTTAGAGGGAGTCAAGCTTGAGAAAATTGACTTTCTCAAGTGGGTGGGATTCCTAATCACATTTTTAGGAATGTGACATCATTAGGAAGTGGGTTAGGATAGGATTAAGATTAGGATTAGACTTAGCATGGGGGCAATAGGTTGGGATGGGTTTGAACCCAGGGTTAAGGTAGTTGAGATAGGTTAGACTAGGGTTTACGAGAATATTAAGGAAATGAATTATAATTAATATATTCATTCAAAAATAGGAATATTAATGATTTAAACTTTTTATTTCTTTAGATATTTAATTAGGACTATAGCCAATTAATTAAATTAATTTAGGCTAGAAGATAGGCTTTGCAAGTGATTTAGAATATAATAGGGATTTATTTAATTCCTTTTAAATTAATTACCTTAGCCATGTTTGATTTGAATTGATTTGTATTTGAATTATAATTTTGATTGGCTAAGGTGATTAATAAAATTTAGTGATTGAATCACTTAGGAGATTAAATCTGATTTGAATGAATTATGCCAGCCGATCGAAGAGTTATCTGGACATAATTGGGGGTATGATCACACTTAGGGAAAATAGGGTCTATGGTTAAAAAAGACCAAATCTAGGTGGTTACATTTACCCCTCTTTGAATAGATGTGCGAGCAACATATTGCTTCAAAGAAAGTTTTTGATTTTGACTTCAGAAAGATTGAGAATTTCTCTCATGATCGAACAAAATGCCTGATGAGATTAGTCTCACACTTGATCAAACTAAACTGATAGTATTGATTTTGAACTTGGTTGTCATCCAAAGATCAATAAAATATCTTAAAGATACCAATTCTAAACTTGGTTGTCATCCAAGAATTGATAATATTGATTTTGAGCTTGGTTGTCATCCAAAAGTCTGTATGAAGCTGCTAGGAGCTTAGTAAGAATATTTTAAAATGAGGAAACAAAAGATATCCATCTTATGAGAACCAAAGCTTTCTATCCAACAGTCCTAACTTAGTCAAGAAAACTATCATGACCCTAGTTGTTTGATAACAAAGTCATTTTTAATGCTATTTCAAGCAATAATTTGATTGATGATAGTGTGATCATGCCCCCTCGGGAACAAAATTGAAGGAAATAAATAAAATCCCTATGTGAAAATGATGTATCACTTGCAGGAACGGTTAGGTCACGATAGAATAGATTAGAAGAAGTGAAGAAATGCGGGTGTGTTTAAGAGTAAACACACAAGAACCAAGTTAATTATGTGAAAATGTGAGTGGTGAGACGGATAAAATGATGTTGGACCAAGATTGATGATGAAATGTGCAATTTGATGGATTTTTAGAACAAATGGAACAATTCTGTATTTTCAAGAGTTGCGGGAAAAAATGTTACTATACTGCATAAAACACCATAGGCACCTTTGATTTGGTTCTTGATTGATCAAAAGGGAACATAAATGGAGTTTTAGTTTCCTGGGAGGAGTTTTGGAACCCCTAAATAGCTCAAAAGACCAATATATATCTCAAAAATTACCATTTTACTATTCATTTTCACTTTTACCCATAGTAAATTCTAGAGCTCTGCAGAGAAGATGGTGGTCCCTATCAGGTAGCATCATTTCAAGCTCAACCATCAACATCAGCACCCATCTGACTACCCACCTCCGGTAAGTACTCGTTAAACTACCTCGTGAATTTTGCAATTTTGAATTTCATGCATTTTTGTAACTTGTAGAGCCCTTTGAATTTTGGGCCGCATCCAGAATTCTAGATTGCACCTTGTCAAACCCACATCACATCTAATTTTTCTTGGATCACATCCTATTTTCCCAGAATTCTGTGTCCCATCCAGTATTTCCTGGATTGTACCTATTTTGCCCCATTTTGGCTTAGTTTAGAATTTGAATTTAGGTTTATGTCGTATCCCCTTTTTTAAGGATTGTACCCTATTTTTAGGGTTACATCTAGGATTTCCCCAAATGTACCCAGCATTCTCCATCGCATCCTATTTTTCCAGGATCACATCTAGTAAAAAGATCACACCCTGTATATCTAGGATCGCATCTAGGTTGTAGACTTAGAATTTTTTACAAATTATGAATCGTTTACTTTCTACAGACCTTGAATCACTTAGCTGATCATGTTTCTGCATTTTTGTATTAGATAAAACACTGATTTATCTTTTTATTGCCAAAAATAGGTCGATTTTGAGGTAGTTGCATTCTGAGGGACATACCCAGGGTGTGTGCTTTCTTTGGCTGGACTGTTATCAGATGATGAGTAGGAGGTAGTAGTCCGTGTAGGATTACGATCATTGATTGGTTTACCTAATATAGGGGTAAATCAGGGGTTGTTGATTTCTCTTACTGAGAGATGGCACTCAGAGCACAACACCTTCCATCTCCCAATTGGGGAGATGACAGTCACACCCGAGGACGTGTGGCGTATACTTCACATTCCACTAATGGGGTGAGAGGTATTATTTGAAGTGACTTCTACCGTTGCCATAGGTGCAGCCCATCATTTCTTCTAGGAAAACACTATTGATCAGAGATACATATCCTAGGATTATATGTGCGATCAGTATGATTGTTTATCTATATATTTAGCAGGCTTGATTGGTGGCACCCTAATGCCAAAGAGAGGACAACATGGATTCCTTGTTGGATGGGTAGACATGCTTGAGAAGATGGTTGTCTCTAGATGGAGATTTGCATGGAGTAGTTGTATTCTGACCCATATGTATCGAGAGCTTCACGAGATCTTATATTAGTATACCCAGAGCATGACTGCAGGGATTTTGATTCTTCAGATCTAGGCCTGGGAGCACATCCCAGTGACACAACCCATTGTAGACACGTAGTGTGCACCTCAGTAGCCATATGTATATATGTATGCAGGTCTGATTTAGCAACCCCATCTAGGAAAGGTAGAGTACTAGCGGCATCTTTTTGACGATATGACAGAGGTAGTATGGTGGTCATACTTAGATTGTGAGGAGTGGACCTCTGATGTTAGACAGGTTCAATTTTTCTTTCAAAGCAAGTACCAGATTGGGAGGACTAGATACATCGTAGAGCATTTTGTACATACCCAAGTTTTGAGACAATTTGACCGTTGACAGGGCAGAAGCCAGGACATGACAGTGTATGCTAGAGTTCATGATGAGGTACCATTGTGGGGTGCCTAGCTGAGATATGAGACTGCACATTAGGAGATCAGAGGCATGGTTGGATTTGATTGGGATCTTTTCCTTAATGTGGTAGATTTAGGTTATTTAGATGGTTATGCAGCAGAGATGCTCCCGCATCCATTCTCACAATTCACTATTCCTGAGGAGGCCATTCCTCGTATAGAGGACCTTGTAGACTATGAGCCTGATGATTGTCCCGCCAGAGGTAGAGGAGGAGCATAGAGAGATAGGGATGCTGGGGGAGGGTGAGATGGAGGTAGGGATGGAGGTAGACGAGGTGGTAGGTACCCTCCTCCAGATGAGGGGGATGATGGTGGAGATGACAAGGGTGGTGGTGTTCTAGGTGGTACCGGAGATGTGGCTAGTGGCACTGAAGAGGGTCAGCACACCCGATTTAGATTTTTTTCTCCCCGGATAGATCCAGGGCCATTACTTATAGGGGAGAAATAGAGACAACACAGGTAGCAGTAATAGAGGTAGCCAGATAGGTCACAGGATAGGCCCTCTGGGCAGGATTCTAGCAGAGGTTCAGGTAGGGACAGAGATCCACTATCTCAGTGTGAGAGGGAGAGAGAGAAGCTTAGGTTGAGGATTATGAAATTAGAGGCTAGGATCATGACAGCAAATGCATTATTGGCAGATATAGATGCCCATCTTGAGCGGCTTAGAGCAGAGCGAGATACGCATGCCCGTACTGCTATTCACTAGGGCGAGAGAGCCACTTATTATTATACTCTTTATCATGTGGCAATGCCAGAGGGGCAGAGAGCTATGTCATTTTCATGATTAGCCCTGCAGTCAGAGGGGTCCATGCCTCCTCCAGCAATTCCATTTGTACCACCTCCTTCTCCTCCTCCAGATCAGGGAGAGGGGGGAAGCCAGAGCTGATTCTGTATTTTGTTATATTTATGTCTGACATCACATTGTATATCTGGATCCTTCTGAGATCACCTTTTTTGTATGATGACACTTTATACATGCATATCTTATTCATCTTGATACTCTAATACTCTTTGTGTAGACTGGTGCCATATTTTTGATCTGTAGCATGTTTTTGAGATATATATCTGATGCAGCTATTTTTTATTCTAACATGTTTCATGAGTTCTCTTTTCTTTGATTTAGATTTTTTTGCACATGTGATTGTATCCTGGAATTATGATGAGTTAGATTAGATGATGACATCACTTATGCATTTGGATTTATCACTAAGATAAATATGTTTGAAATGATACTATGTGAATATCCAAAATGTATGTTTTTGAGTTTTTCTTATGCAAGTAAAATGTATGGATGCACTTAGGATGTAGAAATATACTATGCAAAAATGCATTTATTTTTGTATTTTTCTTCTGTCTCATTTGATGAATGCAAAATGTATGTTATGGATGTTCAATGATATAAATATCAGTAATATTAAATTTGTTGTAATTAACTTGGATTTATAAGAAAATGGAAATCATTTTTGAGCTCAAATTCCTTATGTGTTTGCTTCTTTCAAAATGCATCATGCAATCTCTAAATGCAGCTATATGCAGACTCTTATGACTTGTCACTGATTTTCAGATATTGGATCATCTTTATCATCATTGGGTGCTTATCATAATGGATACCACCTGATAGTACAAAGTCACTAATATCCACTAATATTATGAAAGTATGAATACTATATTTATTAGATCAAATGTTAGAAATAGACTTAGGAATCAAGGCATAGAAGCCAGAATAAAAAAAATAGTCACCTTCCTTTTACTATGTCAGAATTTGTGTAAGGTAACATATTGGACCCACAATGACCTTGATAATTTATATCCTTGGGTACATTATGTCTCGTATAACTTAGTGAGAATTTGAGTTTTAGAAAATAGACAAGGAAATTGTTTCAACCTCACCATAGTTTACACATAACAAAGATCGAGATATATACGGATATCCACTCATGGTGGCAGCTCTTACCATAAACATCCAAGTTAGGTAAAATGTATAGGATCATTTAGAACAATCACCATATTCAGAAAACCAAGAAAATGTTATGCCCCAGTCCTTGCGACTCTTTGTCTTTGCGTAGATGTCATGGAGTAACTCGAAAGACATAACAACTATCAATTGTCAATCAATCAAAGAAAACTCATAACTGCTTAGATGCCCCCAGTTAAAACACCATGGCTACATAAAAGAGTCATAATCAAACCATTATCAAAGTGTGTTTAGGTAGTATTGAGAGATACTATTGATTTATTTTTCAAGTGCAGTAGAGATTCATCAATCAAAAAGTGGGAATTCAAGCAATATGTGTTCCATATCTGTGTATAACATTGTTCCTATTTGCAATCCAATGTAGGTTTTTAGGAACATTTTTTAGGTTAGTGCAATGTTTTTTCCATCCTTGTTTCATGAAAGTGATAGTTTGGTGCAAGCATTGAGAAGTATTGCATCACAAGACAAACCATCCTATGATGACCTAACAGATGCAACCTAACATGCTAGCAAAGTTGCCCCCGGTGTGGAATGACTTGTTCCCCAAGACAAAAATGTAGATAAATCCCAAGCAAGGATAAGTTTTTTGTAAGGAAACAAAGTCAACTCTTGGCATAGGTGCAATCGTGAAGGCATAGTATTAGCAATGTATTGATAGATAGAGTGCAGAATACAAGTGATGCTTGATTGCCAGGTTTTCACCACTCGACAAGACCTTTCATTCTTTCTACTACTAGGATGCTTGTTTTACCAGGTTGTCATCAAGGTACTTTTCTCTTTTTCTATTTTTCTTTCTATTTTTTCTTTTTTGAATATTTTTGTAGTATCAAGGCGCCTGTTTTCCAGGTTTTCACCAAAGATACCTTTCTTCAAGACTTTTTCCATTTTTAATTCTTGGATTTCTTCAGAATCAATTTTATGATGTTTTTGGTATTTTTTGAATTCTCGATGTACAGGCTTTTCTAGCCAAACATCAAGCATAGAACCACTTCAAATGTAGAGTATTTATAGGATCTGGAAGAACATCTCCCTTAGGTGTAGCTAGTTAATAGGCTCTAGTCCTAAAAGTGGTAGTGATAACATAAGGTCCCAACCAGTTAGGTTCAAACTTTCCCTTATGTTCTATTTTAGGATGCTTCTTAGGATTCTCCTTTAGGATGAGATCCCCCACTTGAAACTAGCTTGATTTGACCTTTTTATTGTAACCTTTGGACATTCGTGCTTGGTGCACTTTTAGGTGATCAAATGCCTGTTGCCAGCGCTCATCAAGTAAGTCTAAATAATTCACCCAATCGATGAGGTATTTCTTATTAGTTACAAGACCGTGTAGAGATATCCACAAAGATTAGATTTCAACCTCAATAGGTAGTACTGCTTTAGCACCATAGACTAGGGAAAATAGCATGGCTCCAGTTGGTGTTCTGATGCTTGTTCTTTAGGCCCATAGTGCTGGATTTAGTTGTAAATTCCAGTCTCTACCAGACTTAGTCACAGTTCTATGTATGATTTTGAGAATATTCTTGTTAGATGCCTCAGCCTATCCATTAAATTGAGGATAATAGATTGAGGATCAATGTTGAGTAATATGGAATTGTTTGCAAAGGTCATCGATGTCTTAGTTCTTAAATTGTCCCCCATTGTCTATCACAATTGAAGAGGGTATCCCATATCTACAGATAATGTAGTTCAATATGAAAATAGCCACCTATTTTCCAGTGGCTTTGATTAGCGGCAAGGCCTTGATCCACTTCATGAAATACTCAGTGGCCGTAATGATGAACTTGTGTCCATTTGAAGAAATGGGATATATCTATCCAACCAAGTCAAAGGCCCATTGATGAAATGGCCAATGTGTTATAAAAGGTATAAGTTCTCTGGCAGGAGCATGGATGAGATTTCCATGTGTTTGGCATTTATGACATGTTTTGGAAAATTGAATAGCATCTTTTTCTATTGTAGGCCAGTAATAGCCTACTTGGAGCAGTTTCTTTCCTAGTGAAAATTCATTTGAATGTGATCCACATACACCTTCGTGGACTTATTTTAATGTGTGATCTGACTCTTTGAGTTCTAAACATCTAATAAGCATACCATTGAGACCTCATCAATATAATTTATTAGGTATGAGGACATAACACGATGCTTTCGTAATCAAGGCTCATTTTTAATTTCTCGATAGATCATTGGGAAAGGTTTGGTTAGTTAGGTAAGCAATAATATTAGCATACCAAGATTGGTCTGGGGTGTTCAAAGCACAGATTACTTGGTATTCAGGGGTATCAAAGGCTGGATAGGATAATTCTTCCACCAAGAAGTCATAGAGGAATTGATGTTCCTCCAGTTGTAACATGGCCTCCAATGTGACCATAGCATCTGTAGCCTTGTTCTCTATTCTGGGTATTTGTTGGAATGTGATGAAGACAAAGTAATTTTTTAATTCATCAACCAGTTGCTTGTAGGAAATCAAATTCTCATCTTTCATCTAATAATCTCCATTGAATTTATTGATGATGAGCTAGGAGTCACCATACACATGTAACTCTACAATCTTCCATTCCATGGAAAGTTTAAGACCATTTACCAATGCTTCATATTCATAAATGTTATTTGTGCATGGAAACATCAATTTGTAGGACTTCGATATTTTTTAGCCTTGAGGAGTTATGAATAGAACCCCTTCTCCAAAGCCTTGTTGCGTGAAGGAACCATCAAAGTACATCTTCCAGGGATACTTAGTGAGGTGCATAATTGTTTCATTAGGGAACTCAATCCTCAAAGGTTTTTCATCTTGGAGTGGTGGATCAACTAATTAATCTGTGAGGACTTGTCCTTTAACAGCCCTTCTGTCTACATAATCAATGTCAAATTCATTAAGAATGAGGACCCACTTTGCCAGATGTCCTGTTAATTTTATTTTTCTTAGGAGGTACTTTAAAGTATCTATCTTTTCAATGAGCCTTATTGTATGTGATAGCATGTAATGTCTCAATTTTTGTGATGCAAAGACAACTGCTAAGCATGCTTTCTCAATAATGTTGTAATTGAGTTCATAGGAGACTAGTGTTCTACTGATGTAGTAAATCGCTCTTTCTTTCTTAGTTTCATCCTCTTGTGTGAGAAATACTCCTAGTGATGTGGCTATAGCTGAAATATACAAGAGTAATGGCTTTCCATGAATGGGTGCCATAAGAATAGGAGGAGTAGCCAGGTACTCTTTTAATTCTTTGAAGTTGGCTTCATAATGTTCATCCCATTTTAAGGTGACACCTTTATGTAGTAATTTGGTAAAGGGTTGTGCTCTGTCTACAAGTTGTGACATGAACCTCCTGATTGACTGGAGTCTCCCTTGTAACATCCTCATTTGACTAATGTTTTTTGGAGGATTCATCTCTAGTATAGCTTTGACTTTGCCAGGGTCTACCACAATTCCTTTTGTCGAGACAATAAATCCTAGGAGCTTTCCCGATTGGACCCCAGAGGCACACTTCTTTGGATTGAGCCTGAGTTGAAATTGCTCCATATGATCCAATATCTTTCTTAAGTCATCAATATGAGTGCTCCTTTCCTTTGATTTAGCTAAGGTGTCATCCACATAATCCTCCATTTTTTTATGCATCATATCATGGAATATAGTGGTCATTTCTCTTTGATATGTAGCACCTACATTCTTTAACCCAAATGGCATGACGTTCCAACAAAAGGTTCCCCATGTACATGTAAATGCGGTCTTTTCTTAATCTTCAGGGGCAATTTTAATCTAATTATAGCATAAGAAACCATCCATTAATAAATACATTTGGTAGCCTACTGTGAGGTCTATGATCATATCAATATTAGGTAGTAGAAAATTGTCCTTAGGACATACCTTGTTTAAGTCTCTAAAGTTTGTACATATCCTGGTAGATTTGTCAGATTTAGATACTGGGACCACATTGGAGATCCATCCTGTGTAAGCGATGACTCTGATGAATCCAACTTTCAACAATTTCTCTAGCTCCACTTTTACTAGTAATGCAATATGAGGATGCATTTTTCTTAGTTTTTGTTTTATGGGTTTAATCCCTGGAGCTATAGATAAATGGTACATTATTAATTCAGAATCCATTCCAAGCATATCTATATATGACCATCCAAAGTTGATCTTTTTCTCTTTCAGGAATTCGGTGAAGTGTGTCTTCTTCTCTTCTGACAAAGATTGTGCTAGGTGTACTATTTGAGGATCTCTAGTTGTGCCCAAATTAACTAGTTGCATTGGTTCTATCAGAATTGGAGACCTTTGTTGAAAGTGCTCAGGAAGGATATCAAGAATCTCATCTTTTAGAACCTTTGCAAGGTTTTCACCATCAGATATGTCTTTTGTTTTTACTATTTTAGGATTTGACACTGCCACAATGTGGTTTTCATTGTCAGTTCTCTTTTTCTTTTTATTTTTCAATTTTTGACTAAGAAACTTGATATATTCCTGTGACATGTTCATACTCCTTGGATTGGTGGAAGAAGGGTAAGGGTCACAAGTGTTTAGGTAGCAGTCCAAGGTGTAGTCATTGGGAAAGTCAAGGATAGGAGTAGGATTTGTATTAATCCAATCAATTAGGTCTTGGTTTGTCAAAGACAAGGAGTCAGACTCTAGGAAGGACAAAATCGTGTCAATGTCAAGACTATTAACTAATATGACATGTTCTATTAAGTTAATCTCTTCTATGTTTAGATCAATAAGAGTTAGATCGTCATTAAAAGGGTCTTTGTTAGTAATATGTGGACCAAACTCTACTGACTCATCAGTTGAGTATTCTTCTTCTTCATCTCTTTGTAGGAGGAGGATCCTAGATTATCACCTCTAAATTTCTTCTAGACCTAGGAGAACAACAGTTTCTTCATCAATGATTTGGGGAAGGAATTCCTCCTCTGCTTCAGGAACATCAATACTATTAGGAGTGGTGTTAGAATGTTCTTTGTGTGTTGATGTAGCTGCAAGTATGTGAATCACATCTATTTAAATGTCCTCTATGGTGATAGATAGCTCATCCCACTCATAATCATGAGAGTCAGTTACTTCATCATCAGACCTATTTAAGAATTTGGCAATAGTTATCTGATGTACCTGATTAGCCACCTGAGGATCAAAGTGTGGTAAATCAAGGACATGTGTGATTGTGACTAATTTCCCCCAGTTTGGATGTGAATCTTGTTGTTGGGATTTGTCTTCAATAGTTGTTGCTATTAATGGTACATCTGGATCATCTTTTGTTGTGTCTCCTACCTCTTGAATAGGAGCCTGTGGTAAAAAAATGATATGAGTGTCTTGTGGTACTTCAAATCTTGGTACATAGTGCTTGACTTGATATTTGGGATTATCCATGCCAACATGTAATAATATTTCATAGGACCATGGTTCCAGTTCTATTTCTTCTATTTCATCACTCCCTTTATCAGAAATTGGACTATCCCTTGAAGTAGGGTTTGTAGATTTATTATTTAAACCTAGTCCCATTTTATCTTTAGTATCCCTGAATTCCATGTGTACAGGTTCAATGAGTCCTTTTCCTTGGTCATATAAAGAACCTTTTCCTTTATATCCCATTTGCTTGAGGAGATCATATCCTTTTCCATACGTCTCCAAGGATATTTCCACATGTTTTACCTCAGACTCCTTTGGTTATCCTTTGTAAAGCCAGGCCAAGACTTCCTATTCTTATGTGTTATCTAAAGAAGATGTGGATGCCTTAACCATGCCATTTTCTTTGTGTATTTTTGGTGTTTGAGATGCAATAGGTGTGAATGATGAGGAAGGTTTTCCATAGGATCTTGGTGACACCGGAAGTTATGTCAATGACATGGTCATGTCTATCTTGTATTCTCCCATACCTATTTCTCCAATTTTTAAGGTCTTTCCAAAAAAATTCATAACCATGTCTTTGGTAGTCTCAGGAGAAATCTCATTTGTAGCCTCTTTTTTATGTGGAACCATACTACCTGCCTTGATATTGTTGCAAGTATAATTGACATCTGCAGGGATTGTCACTTCCACCCCATTATGTGGGAACTTGATACATTGGTGGAAAGTAGAGGGTACAACTTGCATTTCATAAATCCAGGGTCTCCCCAACAGTATGTTGTAAGCTAGGGGTAGATCCAGAACTTGACATATGAAATTCCTTTCAATTGGCCTAACTCTAGTGGGTAGAACAATAAGACCTTTAGAGGATCTTTCTTCCTCATCATATGCTTTGATAGTGATTTTTCTTCTAGAGTCAATGGTTTGTTCTGAAAGACCCAGTTTGCTGATCAGATTAAGGGTACAAATATTCAATCCTGCACCTCCATCTATCAATACACGTCTAACAAGGGATTTATGAATGAGGACTTCAATATGGAGGGGTTGATTATGTGGATGTGTTAATGATTTATCATCTTCCTCTAAAAAAGAGAGGTAATTTGGTGTTGAGATGTGATTAACCATCGCTTGGAATTTTTCTATATCAAGGTCCTTTGGTACATTAGCGGCATGTAGGGCTTGTTCTAGGATTTCCCTATGCACTATGGATATTTTAAGCAACTCAAAAATGGAAATTTGAGCAGAGGTTTGTTGCAGTTGATCCACCAAGTTGTACTTTGCTATAGGAGTAGTAACTATTTGTTTTTCCACTGTCAGTTTAGGGATAGTAACAATAGGAACCTTAGACATTGATGTTGTTCTTGAAGAGGAATTGGGTCCTTTGATCATGACTTGTGCTTGACTTTGGTTCATAGCATTATATTAGGAAGATGTGTCTTTAACACCTTTGATAGTGATCACATTAATTGATTTAGTTTTAATGTCTAGCATGTTGATCACATTATCACTTTTAGAGTAGGTGTAGTTCACCTCATTTCCTTTTCATTTGGATACTTCCCCTTTCTCATAATTAGGTAATGAATTGTTAAATGTTGTATGATCTTCATTAGTGGTGTGTCCTTCCACCTTGATATTTCATCCTTGAATAAGGTCTGGGATAGAAAGTTTGAGTTTAAGAAAGTTGTTAGTCTTGTGTCCTTTGTTTTTGTGAAAGACACAATAAGAATTGTCATCCCACCATCTTGGTTTGAACTCTGGCTCCCATGGTTTGGAATCTGGGATTATGAGAACTTTGTTTTCTAATAGTGTCTTTAAAATAGTCTCAAGAGGTTCTCCCAAATGAGTGAATGTTCTTTGAGGCTTGGAGGTCCATGGCCGACCCTTGCTATTATCATTGTTTTCTTTGGGTATGGAGTTGTTACCTTGGCATCCTTGTTTGCTTGCATGATATTAGTTAGATTGAACACCTTAGGTTTAGGGTTAATATTGGATGCATCTACTACTCCATCGTTGACAACATTTTTTTTTGGTTCCACCGCTTAGGTTTGGAGTTGGAGTTGGTAGACTTGCTTTCACTTTGAAGAGTGATTTCTCCCTTTTTGACCATTACTTCTTCAATACAGATGGCATTTTTTTATCATCCTGTCAAAGCTAGGGGAGTCTTGCATTTATAATGCATAGTTTAACTTAGGTACCAAGTTATTAACAAAGATTTCCATTTTCTTGGATTCGGGAATAGCTCTTGAATACCATGTAAAGATTCTCCTCCACCTTTGTAGAAAGTGTGTAAAGGATTTGCCAATCTTTTGTTTAGTTTTGCACAGGTCTATCATAGTTACGTCATGCTAGATATTATAGGAGTAATGTTGGATAAACTGTTGAATTAACTCCTAAAAAGTTTTTACCTTAGGCATAAGTTTTGAGAACCACTCCATGGCATTGCCTCCTAGACTTCCAGGAAAGAGGCTCATGAGGTATGTAGGTTCATGCATGTATTCTATGCTCAGAGCACAAAATTCTCTTACGTGGTCATGCGGGTAGTCTCTCCCGTATATTTTTCATATTTTGGCCTTGCCATGTTAGGAGGAAATGGGACCATAGTAATACTCTTGTCAAAGGGAAATGGACAAATGGATTCCAAAGAGTATTTTTTCTTGGGTTTAGCCTTCTCCTATTTGAGATTCGTAAGCTTTGTTTGCATCAAGGTGAGTTGTTTGGCGAGAATAGAGATAGGATTTGACACCTCCTTTTCTCTTAGTTGTTCCACATCATAATCCTTGGGTAATTTTACACTAGTGGATGCTATATGGAGAAAGTATTTCTCTTTATCTTCACCAATCATTTTTTCCATTATGTTTTGGAACTTATTACTCTGTTTGAGTTTATTGTATTCTTCTTTAGTGATGTCTTCCTCACTGCCTGATTCAAAAAAAGGATGGTCAAAGTGTGGTTCTTCTTCCTCATCGCTATCTTTGTGCTTTTGGTTTTTATCATTTTCGTAGTCCTAAAAATCCTTACTCCATTCGTGAGTGGTTTGTTCCATTTCTGGAGAATCTAAATTGAACAAGGAACCACAAGATGTTTATCCTTGCTAAAATTGTAGTGATCTTGGAGGTACTTCTAATTCATTAGAAGTGTACTTGTTGCATTTTGTGTTAACCATGTATCTGTATCTCAACTTTGTCAAAGTTTTCTGATAGGGTTAGGTAGAGTCTCAAATAGTTCAAGTGAGTGTGTCTAGGTGGAAGTATCATTCATGTTTTCATGGAATTAAATGATTCCAACATCAAAGGGTTAGAATGCCCTGTTATTGAGCTAGGAATCAAGTTGTTGTAAAAAAGTGGATAGACCACATGTATTGAGACTCATTGCGAGAAACTGATAGGACATGCAAGGTAGACGTCTAACTAAGTGTTTTGACACAACAACAAGGAGAATAGAAAAGATAATAGGGATAGACTAAAGAGAAAAAAGGGTATCCTAATCTACTGAGGTTTTCTAAGAAACTAATCTACAAGTGCCCACTGTCCTAGATGCGAGCTAGGAAATGCAGTATGCAAGCTTCTGATGACCTAGGATGCGAGCTTTAACCCTAGATGGGATGATGTGCTGACCAGATACAATGAAGTACACTAGATACGAGCCAAGATACCAGATACGAGCTAGGAAATCAGGTACGCAAGTTTTTGATGTCTCTGTCAGATTTTGTCAGTTTTGAAGATTTTGTTTTGAAAGTGCATGAAGTTTGTTTGATCAGTGATCATGTTTGGAGACTTGCCGATGAGTGAAAAACACATGTAGATCAAGGATTGAATTTTTTTTCTTATTTTGAAAGTGTTATTTTGTTAGTGATCTTTCACATACATCAACTAGATTTGTATTGTTAGGGGAACAAACACATCTTTATGCCCTATTTTCTAGGTAGAGGATAAAAATCCTTGCTCATTGACTTAGGTACACACTCAAATGCTAATCAGAATACAGCCATTGCCAAGCATGCAATGGCTCTAGTCATGATGTTGTATTAGCCGACTCCAAATACAAGTGAGGGCATGATATGATGAGTGTCTTGGGGCAATTGTTTTTTTCCTTGCACAAGGATTATCACCCTTTAAGAGATGAACTAGGTAGTTTTGTCTATGAAGTTAATTGTTTGTGATGGGGCAATCCGTTCAAAACCATCTCCCATAAAATTGCACAAGGAAAAATTGAGGCATATAGCCCTATGAGTACTCAAATATGTGTAGTCTCGCAAGCAAGATTCAAGTGGCTCCGCTCTACACATACCTAAGCATGTTCAAGGAATGATGTCAAAATTCTGAGAACAAAATTGACTCCATCTTTCGAGGCTTTGGCCTACGAAGAAGCAATTATTTATAGTGAGTTGGAAGGGTTGGTGTAAAACCTATCCTCACTTGGGTCTTTCCCAAGAGATTTTTTCCTCAACCGGTAGGCCCTCTACTATTAAATATGCATACAAAGGATTGGTGAGCGTAGGATTTCCAGATTTTTTATTCTTCAAAAGAAGAAGAGCATACTCTCCTAGTCCATGTCATTTTCTCCCAGAACACTTTAATCAAGGGTTCTTTCCCTCAAGCTATTTTGAGCCTGATTTAGATATTCCTAAATTAATAAAAATAAGATGTGTGAAAGAAAGTTTGTTTTATTCAGTTTCCCCAAAGTTAGATGATTTTCTTGTTCAATTTCTAATCCAAAACTTTAGACAATGAGATTTTCTTGTTCAATTACCCTCAAGATTAAGTGATTTGTGCTGTTCAATTTCAGATCTCAAAATGAATTAAATGATGTAACTTATTCATTTATCCCACAAGATTTATTGACTTGCTTGTTTGATTACTGATTCCAAAAATGAATTAAAGTGTGAGCTTGTTTGTCCATTTATCTCCAAATTCCTTTACAAGTGTTAAGCCAATGTCTGATTTTTTTATTTTCCTTAAAGGAAAAGAGTATAGTAATCTGGTCGATTTAACAAATGTTGAGAAAATGTGTTAAGTTTTGAAAAAGCTTTGAAAATGGTTAGTACTAAAATCAGTTTAAAAACACCTATGAACACACACGTTAGCCAAGTCTTCCTACTTCCTTATCAGCAACCTGCAAGCATTAGTAAGGCTATCAAAAGATCAAATTAATAACCGGTTAAAGTGTTAGGGGTTAGACAATGAATTTCACAAAAATTTTAACCAGATGCGATCCTAGAATTACGGGAAATGATGCAACAAACCAGATGTGATAGAGTGTTTACCAGATGTGATCCTATACTAAAAACAACCTAGGAAATCCCAGATGTGAGCCTATATTTCTGTAATGCGAGGGCGTATCCCATATGCGAGCTTCTGCTACTAGAAACGAGCCTAGACTTGAAATTTGGGAGGACAAATTAGTGAAAAACAAAGTTGAAATGAGGCAAAATTCAAAATCGTGCCCCACGGTGGGTGCCACAAATGTGTGTGTTAAATAGTGCACCTATTACTTACGACACAACACTTGAATAGATCATTGCATTAGTGAAAATAGGGTTAGTAAAGCATGTAAATCCACTAAAATCAATCTATTTCTTTCTAAGTAGGAGTGTGAAAAATAACATAATAGCCCTTAGACTATGCTTTTTTTAGTGACATATACAACCTAGCATGAAAGATTTAATTGAAACTAAGAAAGATATCCAAATAACATGCATTCTAGCTCTAAAAATCAAGATTATAAAAATGCATAAACATGGAAACAAAAATGCAAGATCTATATAAATCCTAACAACATAACAATACTTTTTCAATCTAAAATTAAGGCTTATTTGAGCTCAAAATCTCATTCTATTTATAGAAAAATGAGGAGAGAGAGGGGGGACAAGGGTCATTAATGGAGTTGTAAAACCCATTAATGAGGTATAAGAGACATAAATGCCAAAGGCATTCATGAGGCATGGGCTTGAGGGGTCTCCATTAATAATGCATTAATGGGAGCATTTAAGAAGCATGGTGAGGGTGTAAGAAGCAAGCTTGAGTAGGTGGACTTAGAGGGAGTCAAGTTTGAGAAAATTGACTTTTTCAAGTGGGTGGGATTCCTAATCACATTTATAGGAATGTGACATCATTAGGAAGTGGGTTAGGATAGGATTAAGATTAGGATTAGACTTAGCATGGGGGCAATAGGTTGGGATGGGTTTGAACCCAGGATTAAGGTGGTTGAGATAGGTTGTAATGCCCACCCTAGAATCTTCCTATGTTAGATGGACAAGACTATTGCTTTGACACTTTGGGTTTTATGATGGACTATGATTATTATTTAGTTAGCATTTTATGAGATATTTGAGCATATATTATTGGTTATTGCAGTTGTGTGGACATATTAAATGAGATATG
>MU223136.1:4167696-4203487 GCA_018584345.1 Thuja plicata | reverse complement strand
AAATTCATTAAGGGAACCTTAAGGAATGTAAATGTGGAGTAGTAATGATGTAAAAAAAAAAAATTTAGTTGCAATTTTGGTCATAAGACCTGATTCCTTATGGGTTCCCTGGCGGGGACATTACATAGGTTAGGCTAGGGTTTAGGGGAATAATAAGGAAATGAATTATAATTAATATATTCATTCAAAAATAGGAATATTAATTATTTAAGCTTTTTATCGCTTTAGATAATTAATTAGGACTATAGCCAATTAATTAGATTAATTTAGGCTAGAAGATAGGCTTTGCAAGTGATTTAGAATATAATAGGGATTTATTTAATTCCTTTTAATTTAATTACCTTAGCCATGTTTGATTTGAATTGATTGGTTTTGATTGGCTAAGGTGATTAATAAAATTTAGTGATTGAATCACTTAGGAGATTAAATCTAATTTGAATGAATTATGCCAGCCTATCGAAGAGTTGTCTGGACATAATTGGGGGTATGATCACACTTAGGGAAAATAGGGTCTATGGTTAAAGAAGGCCAAATCTAGGTATTTACAATAGGTTTTAGAGTTTTCTTGTTGTGCTTGTTCTATCTTACTTCATATTCTATTTGACATGTTTGAAAAACTTAAACATCAACATCAAAAAACTAAAAAAATGAAAAATAGACACAAAAATCATAAAAATCATACCACCTAGCATCCTAACTCATATGAGTCAAGATCATGTTTCCCTTTTCTCATAATGTGCGATGAGAATGCTCATACAACATAGTGAGAATGCTTGTATGAGATAGTGCATTTTTTTGAAAAAATTGATAGTTTCTGGTCCGTCGTATGCAAATTCATACGGGTGATCTAGTTTCTCATATTTCCTAGTGGGAATTATCATATGAGTATGCACTTACTCATATCATTTTTTAGATGTTTTTCCCAATTTGAACATTTGACTTGGTTTTTTTCATACCCTGGATATATGTCCAGATTTTGTACTATATTTCAGGTCCTTGATAAGACACAACAAGTTCATGCTAGTCTTGTCTCCAATTACAAATTTTTTATTATTCTAAATTTTTTTTTCACAAAACCTCAATCTCATCATGCTAGTCTGCATATCAATCCATAGATATTTGATTATATTTTGTCTATATTGTCCTTATTCTTAGTTGTGAGTGCGTGTTCGTTAACCTTGACTCAAGATCATAGTCTTTGCTTCTCCTTATCAGTTGCACATATCTTGTTCTTATCTTCATTTGATCTTGGACTTAGTTGACATTTTGGTATTATTTTAGCACTTGGTAGGTGAATTAGTTGATTAATTCCTATACATACTAGGAGTTCTTTTAGAACACTTTACCAAGGAGAAGGACAATGTCTGCAATTTGATGAAAACCCTCTTTTTGAGGAATAGTTAAGGACCAAATACAAGTCAGTATCTCCCCATGACAGATCCCCAAAACCAAACATGTTAGGAGAAAGATGAGGGAAAGATCTGTCTAGACATAGTAACCATGATGCTAGTGCTTGAGGCACTAATAGTCAACACACTTTGAGTGATTCTGAAGTTGATCAGGATGACGTTACCAAATGTCTATAGGACAAATAATTCCTTAAGGTAATGAGGGATGTCATGAACAAAGACAAGGAAGAATACTTTCTAGAACTGGCTCAATAAGGATCCCAGCATCCCTCTCATTATAGGGTTCAAGATTTTATTTCCAAAGAGGAGGAAACTCCTATGAAAATCATGACCAAAAAACTCCAAGCCTTAGAACCTGAGATGCAAGTGCTAAAAAAGGAAAGAGAAAAACCAATGAAAAAATTCTCTATGGACACCATTTGTCCATTTCCTTTTGAAAAATATTTATACTAACCTCCATTTCCACGTGGGGTAGAAACTCCTAGATTTAACAAATATTGTGGTCATTCTGATCCGTAGGATCACATTCAAGAATTTTGTTCCCTATATATAGATTTTATGCATGAGCAGTTGTATCTCATGCATCTCTTTCCCTGAAGTCTAGGTGGTCACACTATGGAGTAGTTTTCAAAGTCACCCACTTGAATTAAAACTTTTGATGAACTAATGAATCTATTTCTACAAAAATATTCATATAACATACAACATCTCGTATCTATGATTGAGCTATGCAATATTCAATAGTAAATGCGAGAACAATTCTTGACTTTTCTTCACTGATGGAGAAGAGTATTTTCTAGATATCCAAGACTCATTCCTGAGTCTGAAAAGGTGGATATATTTACCAACAAACTACTCCAAGAGTACAATTACCCTCTTCAAATGCAAGATCTCTCCACTTTTGATCAACTTGTAAAGAGTGCATTGAAGATAGAGACTATGGTTGTCAAGAAGGGTGAGATTACCCTTTCTAAAGAAAGCAAATTTAGTTCCAGTTCCAAAGATAAAAGAAAATAATGGAACAAAAACAAGCATGTGGTGAATGATGGAGTAGTCAATCATGTTGCTCCTCAACCCAAACCAAAATTCTTCAACTTAACGAGTGGTTCCAAATCCCTAAAAGCTACTGAAAACACCATGAAGACTCCCTCAAAACGGGTTAGTAATCTCATGGAAGAAAAATCTTGGGTTAAGCGAAAGAGGAACTTTAATCCTCTGGGTGAATCTTAAGAGTCATCTCTCAAGACTCTACTGGCAAGTAAACTGATCACATTGCTAGGTAACTCCAAACCATACGAACCAAAGATAAAACCAAAATGGTGGAGAGACAATGATTACTTTGTGTTCCACTAAAACAAAGGACATACAACAAAGAACTATATAAGGCTAAAACATGAGGTTCAAGATCTCATTGACAATGAAATAATTCTGGTTGACAAGCATGCTACGAATGTCGATCACAAGGCACTCAAGAATCCCTTACCTAAATATGAAAAAGAGGAAACTTCTAACCAAGGTGCTAGGATCAACCATACATATAGCACCCATGATGATAAATTCATCCACGTGATTGAGTCAATCTCTTTCAAGTATTGTAACATCATCATTGTCAAAAAGGACAAGAAAGAGTCTAGAACACTCAACGTTGTGACCCAAGTGCAAGAAAATGTCACCTTAAGAGGGGTGAGTTCTTCCAACCCTTCCTCATCTCTCAATCAACCAACAACATCTTGACCTTCTATATTAGCCAGTAAACAATCGATTGGGTCCACAATAAAGGTATCAAGCTCCAAGGAACTGATGTCCTTTCATGTTGCTGACTACAACATCATTTAGTAATTGCAAAGAAAAATGTTAATATTTAAATCTTTAAATTTCTCAATATCCCTTCATCTCATAGAGAGATCTTAGACAAATCCTTATCAAGTGCCAATTACCCTAAGGACTTTGGTCTGGATCAGTTTCAATATATGGTGGGTCATTTGACTTCTCCACACTACCTATCAATTTTAGAAGAAGATGATAACTCCTTGAGCCATCCACATAATATTCCCTTGTACATTGAGGTCATGATCCATAAGCATAGCATCAAATAGGTCTTGATAGATGGAGGCACAGGGTGAACATTTGTACATACAAGCTAATTGAACAATTGGGATTTTCATAGTATGCCATTGATCTAAAGAAGAAAAGCACTATAAAGGCATATGATGAATGAGAGAGATCTTCCAAAGGTCTCATAACTCTCTCTATTAGAGTGGGACCTATCAAAAGAGAGGTCATCTTCCATGTATAGATCTTTTGTTGGCATACAACATCATGTTGGGAAGACCCTGGATTCATGAGATGAGAGTTGTTCCATCCACCTACCATCAGTGCTTCAAGTTTTCATTCAATGGTGTTGAAGTCAACATTCCTACAGATGCTAGCTATGCATGCAATGCACTATGAAAAGAAACATATACTCTCATCCCACATAACAGAGAGTCTTTAACTTTGTAGACAACCAATGACTTAATGAAAGAAATGGAAAAGAAGCTGAAAATAAAGGACACTAGTATGGGTGGATACATAGTGAAACCAGTCCTATCAATGACATCTCTTCTAACATCACCCAGGTCCTACGGGAGACCTTTGGAAGAGATGAAACCATCCACAACACCATCTAGAGTGATATATGATGGTGGTTTTGCTGAATAAATTGTACCATTAGAAGATGAGAAAGAAGAATAGGCCATTTTGGAATGGCTATATAGAGAGCTTGAGAACAATGAAATAAAACACTGTGAAATATCCCTAGAGACATATGGAGTGGGGTATGAATTGGCTTGACAAATGGGTTATTGAGGAAAAGGTCCCATCAGATGTAACAAAAATGGACTCCTAGAACCCATCTCTATTGAAAACCAACGGTCTAGGGACATGAATGGTCCAGGTTTCTTATCAAAGAAGGCATAGAAACAAAAATATTGTCTATACAAAGAAAAGAAAAAAAAGGTCCATCTAGATGAAGAGAAACAAAATAAAGCTAGTTTAGACACAACAATGACACACCCACTTGCAAGTGGGATGATTTTGATGAGGAAGATGAGTATCCTTATACTATTCCTCTATGTTTCCTATCTCTTCTTTATGAAAAAGAAGGAAAAACACCACATATCAACACTAATGAAGAGTGTGTCTTAGGGGAATCACTAGTGGTTCTTAATCAGTCAGAGGTCACCACATCTCAACAAGATCCTAGTGTATAAAATTAGGATTTAACCATAGAAGAGTTCTTAGATAGATCTCATCCAAATTGGGGGAAACGAGTAGACTTCACTCATTTCCTAGATATGGTAGACTATGCTGAAATGGACTCTCATGATTATTAGTTTGATATTTTGTCCGAAGAAACTCAAGACAAGGAGGTGGATACGGTATAATAGTACATAACTCCATTCAAGGTAGGTGAAGGTTCAAGGTCTAGATATGACAAGTTAGAACCTCTAATGCCTACTATAGGATTTGAAGATGTTGTTAAGACTCTTACTAATTTAAACCCATCTATACAAGGTACCAATCTAGAGATTTACTTGGCAGTCCAAGTTTGTGATGAAAATACCGTGAGCACTCTTGAACCTGTCGATTCATTGTCACTCGTACATCCTAATCTCATTGAATGGGGCTTACAAGAACAACCTATAACAACCTATAAACATCACCCCCTTCCCCAATGAGTACGCGTTATCCTACTACCTAAATGTTGTTGACCCAGTAACTTCTCCCAATAGTGAACCTAGCATAAATATGATTGGAATGGATATCAAGTACCTTAGTCATAAAATGAAAATTAATATGAATAGAAGTTCTGATGGAAAAAAACATTGTGGTAGTTTCTGAACACAAAATAGTAAAAATAAAAGATACATCTAACACTGAAAACCTCTCTAAGGTGTTGAAGAATGGGGTACTTGATATCCTACCTAGTCACTTCCATGAACAGTCGTCAGTACTAATCAAACTAACATAGCCTATGAATATTGGGATTGTAGAGCATCCACACATAATTCATGTAGCATAGTCATTATCAACAGAAGAGCTCAAACAATTCATTGAATCCTTTAAATAAAAAAATCAAATTTGCATGGAGTTACTCAGATATACCGAGTTTAGATCCAGATCTGATTGTGCACCATCTTTCTATTGAACTAGGTGTCAAAACAGTGAAAACAAAGCTCCAAAAAATGCACCCTCATGTTTCTTTGTTGATAAAGGCACAACTAGAAAAGTTACTCAAAGTTGGGTTCATTAGATCCATTGATTATGTAGAGTGGATTTCAAACATTGTACATGTATCAAAACCAGACAAATCTATCTAAGTCTGTACTGACTTTAGGGATCTTAACAAGTCTTTTCTGAAGGATGACTTTCCTTTTCTAAACATTGATATGATTGTGGATATGATAGCTGGGTATGCGATGTACTCTCTCATGGATGGTTTCTCCAGGTATAATTAGATCAAGATTTCTCGAGAAGATCAAGAAAAGATTGCATTCACATGTGCTTGGGGCACCTTCTACTAGAATTTTATGCCCTTTGGACTAAAAAATGTGGGTGCTACTTATCAATGGTTATCACAACAATCTTCCATGATATGATGCATAAGAACATGGAAGATTATGTGGATGATACACTTGTCAAGACCATGGAAAGATCCACATACCTACAAGACTTGGGTAAAATTCTCAATAGATAGAGCAATTCAAAATCAGACTAAACCCAAATAAGTGTGCATTTAGTGCAACCTCTTGAAAATTGTTAGGATATGTTGTCTCAGCAAAAGGAATCGAGGTAGACCCTGTAAAGGTACAAGTGATCTTAGAGATTCTACCAACTAAAAACATCACTCAAATGAGGACACGCTAATTGAGAATTCAGTCTATCTGATGGTTTATCTCACAATTGGTAGAAAAAGCACAATCATTTATAAAGACCCTATCTAAGGGAGTCAATTATAAATGGGATGAATACTGTAACAAGAACTTTGATCATATCAAAACATACCTGGCAAAAATTTTGGTATTGATGCCTCCTACACTGGGCAAACCATTGATTTTGTACATCTCTACCACAACATCACTGGGGGCACTCCTAGTACATGAAGATGAAAACAAGAAATAATGAGCCATATACTACATAAGTAGGACCTTGATCTCATATAAGATGAATTATTCAATGATAGAGAAAGGTTTCCTCATGTTTGTATTAACATCTCAGAAGCTGAGACATTGCATGTTGGCTCATTCTACAAAACTTGTTGCGAAGATCAATCTATTGAAATATCTTTTGAGTGAAGCCAGTTTAACTGGCAGGATAGAAAAATGGGCCATTATCCTCAATGATTTTGACATCAAATATGTTGAATGCAAATAAATCAAAGCACAAGCTATTGCAGATCAACTAGATGATGCTCCATTACATGATGATCTTCCTATTAATGCTCAATTTCCAGACGGCTCCATTCTACACATAACTCATAGGTTTTGGAAAATGTTCTTTGATGGATCTTTCACATAATAGGGTTTAGGTGCAAGTGTATTTTTCATCATGCCTTAGAGCTATTATATCCCAAAGGTGTACATTCTTTTTTTCCCTTGTACAAATAACATCATTGAACATGTAGCCTTGTTCAATGGAATCAAGTTAGCTATCGAAAGAAACATCTATGAGTTACACATCTATGGTGACTCTTAGATCATCATCAACTAGATCAGTGTTTACCTAAATAAGGATCTTAAAATAATGCATTATAAGATAATTGTTGATGATTTCAAAAGAAATATTTTACCCTCATTACATTTCAGAAAATCTTGAGGACACAAAACAGAGTGACCGATGCAATGACTACACTAGAGTCCTCACAACAACGAGAGGAAGACTTCCACTACAAGTTCCTGGTGGAAGAACTTCATTTCTGTGCTTAAAATTCCCCTGATTCACACATGATTTGCATTGTCATAGGATAGGATTCATCCTTCTATAAACATGTCCACACCTACTTACACCACTAGGTCATTCCTGATGTGCTTACCCACAATGAAAAGAAACACTTTATATGTAATGTCTCTCAATATGTTCTCATAGCTAATGACCTTTATCGACAAGGAATAGATGGTATATTTCTTAGGTGTCTAGAAAAAGAGGAGTCTAAATGGGCTTTGGTTGAGGTCCATGATGGTATTTTTTCTTCTCACTCTAATGGTCTTAATCTAGCTCAAAAATTGCTGAGAGCTGGTTACTACTGGCCAGACATGGAAAAGCAAGCGGTTAGATATGTCAAGATGTTTAAGATATGTTAGCTGCATGGAAATCTTATACACACTCCAACAAGGGATCTAATTCCCTTTAACACACACAGACCCTTCTAATAGTGGCCATTTGACCTCATCGGTCATATACACCCATCTTCTTCTAACGGGCATAAGTTCATCATCACAACCACTGAATATTTAGGAAAAGGGTTGAGGCAGTCCCAATGATCAAACTACTGGCCAGTAGGTGGCCTTATTCATTCTAAATCATATTATTTGGAGATATGGTATTCCTTCAGCCATTATCACTAACAATGGAGGGCAATTTAAAAACACCAATATAGATGAACTCTGTGAGAAGTTCAAGATCAAACAACACTACTCTTTCATTTACTATCCACAAGGTAATGGATAGGATGAAGCCTCTAATAAAATTTTGTTGAAGATATTACACCGTACTATGAACAAGTCTGTAACGGATTAGATCTTGCAAATCAATATTGCGCTATGGGCTTATAGAATAAGCATCATAATGCATTCTGGGGTAGCCCCATTTTATCTCATCTATGGAGAAGAAGTGATATTATCCATAGAGGTAGAACTCCCATATCTAATGGTTTCTCTATGAAGGTTGATCACAAATGAAGACCATAGGGTCTCACAACTACAAGAACTAAAAAATGTTGGATGAGCATTGACAAGTGGTGTTCGATCACCTAAGAGCTTATCATAAAAAATGTCTAGAGGATATAACAAAAAGGTCAAACTAAGAGAATTTTAGGTTTGTGACCTAGTCTTGAGAGAGAATCCCCACAACCAATCTCACCGAGAAAAAAAGGGGAAATTTGAGTCCAACTAGCTGGTCCATATATCATAACTCTAACATTCGGCTCTAGATCCTATTGACTCTCTACACTAGAAGGAGAATAGTTCTAGGAGCCCATCAATGCTCTCCATTTGAAGAAGTTCTACACCTAATAATTATTAGTGTTAAGAAACATGTACATACTTATATGATCTTAAAGAAAATCCAAAAATCAGAAAAAGTCCTAAAAAAATGATCATCTTGGTGAAAACCTAGCAAACAGATGCCTTAATGAATCAAACAAAAAAAAAGAAAAGAATAAAAAGTGCCTTGGTGAAAACCTAGTAAACAGGCACCTTGGTAGAAAAAAATAGAATATTTTCTAGGTAGGTGAAAACATGGTAAACATGCACCTCTTATACTTAAGTGCTCCATCTATCAATGCTCAGTCTTGAAAAATCCCTTCGCTTCAACTTATGCATAGCTCTCAGTCACTTTCATGACACTTTGGTTCTTCTGAGAACCCTCCTAGAGCATGAAACCAATTTAGAAACATAGTCTGGGGGAAATTGAATCAACTTCATCCTAATAGTATAATTCAAGTCAAGAATATTTCATTGGAGTTTTTTGCTAGGGGTAAGGGCTCCATAGATGATCAATTGATGAACCAAACCAGAGTTAGTATCTCAGTCATTTTTGAAGGACAATTCACCACTAACACATTGGTGTTTCTCAACACCCTAATCATTTGTGTTTCTTAACACTACCTATTTGGACATATCTGTGTTTCTCCACACACATTGGATAATGTGACATAACATTTAAACAATAGATTGATTGCAATCAAACATAACACACTCATAAGCACAATGGTGTTTCTCAACACCTCATCCATGTACACATCTGAAAACTTTGAAATTGGTTGAAGAATGTTGAACTTCTCTTTGTGTGCTATCTTTTCTAATTAATTTTAGCTAATATTTTTTTGTCTACTTCTTTTTGGTGTGGTCTTGATGACCTTGAAATGTCAAATAAACTGGGTGTTTTTTTATAAGAGCTTCCACAGTAAGGTGGATCAGCATCACATACCTCTACTTTGTTTACTTATACACCAAGGTCAGGTCAAAACTATCTCCTTGACTATTATTAATCTACTTTTTTATGTAAGATTTCACTCATGGTTATCTTGGCTCTGAATGTATTGATACTGGTGTACCCTTAAAACACCAACTAGCAACAATGTTTAGGTCATCTTGGTTGTTGTTCCTCGATGCTTACGTTCATTTCCCACATACTATCCAATAAAATTCATATTCGTATCCTTATGATCGCAGTGGCACCAGTAAGGATTGTATAATATCTAATGTCCAAAATGCTCGATGATGAAAAATTTCAAGCTCAAACCCAATAACTAAGTCCTAGGTTGCGTTCATGTTAGATCTATATTTCTAGGTGCATGGTATTGAAATTGTATAATCTCTCCCTCTCTCTCTCTCTCATGTGGGGATCTGAATCTCAATTCAATCAAGCTTTCTTTTGTCAAGCGGTCAAGCTGCAAGTCATTAGAGACATGATCGCATACCTATGTAGTCTAGGTGAAAGTTACACCTCTAGCTAATTTGATGGTCCTGATTCCATTTTTAGGATCAAAATCAAAATTTGAGATCGTTTTACTTGTCAAATTTGACAATTCACTTTTTCAGCCTACCGCAGTTGACCACTTGCACAATTAGTCTTTTTGGACTCTAAACCAACATAAATTTCTCTTTCTTTTCTTCCAAGAAATCTGTGTCAAAATTTTGGTCAAACTTGGTCAATCCTACTATTATTTTGGTCAAACATGGTGAAAAAGACCCCAAATCAAATGTAGAATGGGTCCTAACAACTTGCAACCTCTTCCAAATCATCTCAACTTCTTCCTGCATCATTTTAATCAATAAAATTTCTTCTGATCACTGGGGCATCTAGCCATATTTCAATTTTGCTACCGAGGGGGCAGGATCAGGACATCAATAATTCAGTGATCACAACATCATCAAGAAAGACCCCATCACTTGGGGCATCTCACCTTCATCACATAAAATAAATTTGAAATTATCATTAGTCAAAGGAAACCCAAACAATCATCTTATACATTAGTGAATACACTCAAAACTAGACATAACAATCTTAGATGATTCAGTCATTTTTGAAACCAGACACGTTGATCAAATTAGCTTCATCGCTTGAAATCAAGTCAATTTTTGCTAATCAAATCTCTTAATAGTAATCAATTTCATCACTTCAAATCAAATTGGTTATCTATTGAAACCAATCAAAAGGTTTAAGAGTCTCTAACAGATGTTCAGTTTCATCGATTCAAATCAAACTGAGCGTTATGTTTTATATCTTTTGATCAATCTTTGTCTAATCAAGCTCAGAGTCGCTCTGCTTTGAAAGAATGGTTTCGTTACTTCAAATCAAACTATTCTTCATCTCATCGCTAGAAGGTCTTTGTATTAATACACTGATCACACATCAATTCAAAGAGGGGAAAATGTAATGGCCTAAAATGGTCATCTAAACCTGAGACCCCCAATCTCAATCTTTAATCAAGAAAACCCTAATCATGATTATATCAATTTATAACCCAATGCAATTTTATCTTCCCCAATCTGATCTAATATAAACCAGAATGGGTCCAAATCTATCATTGCACTTGATTAATTAATTAATTCCTAAAATCACAAAACATTGACATAAAAACATTGTGTTTTTTATTTAGTTAATGTTGATTAAATAAGTTACTAAATTCTCAATTAAATTCAAAAAGGAATTAAATTACTAAAGTTGAGTTAAAATGCAGTTAAAATCAATTTAAAATATTAAAAAATGCATCAATATGTCAACATTTTAGTCAACTAATATCCAAATAGAAACAAATCTTCTTTGTTTAGTTAACAGATTCTTTTCTTCTTCTCACTTTGGAAATAATCTAGTTAACTAAAAATAGATTTTGGAAGTTTCCTAAATGAATGATCAGTCACTTCATTTAACTGACTCTCTTGACCAATCAATTTCTGTGCATGTGGATTGTGCTTCTTCAAGTCAAATCTTGTCTCTTTTTCAGCTTTCAATCTTGGTTGTCGATTTGATAGATATTTTCTATAATCAATAGCCTCATTCCCTCACAAAGGATCTATACTTTTGAGTATTGTTGTTATGTAGAATTTTTTTTATCTTAGCATTTGATCATTTACCATTTAAGCATTGTTAGATTGTTTATTTTAATTTCAAATAATTTTATCTCACAATCTTGGATTAATTGCATTTGTATTTATATTTATCTTTGCATATCATTTAACTTAGATAAATCATTCAAATCTTTCATTTAGATAGAGTCTAAAGTCACTTTATTTGCAATGATTTGAGAGAAATTTCATACTCCTATTTACTAGAGGGCGAGTCGCCTTGGTTGTTTTATATTTCAGTAATTTAGTTTGTTTCAAGAAATCAAATAATGACTAATTGAAGTATTCTATATCTAGCTTAGACCAATTTTCACACCACATCAACCACACAACTTATTCAAAAATTAAAGAACTGAAATAACAACACATCAACACCAATATTCTTATACATGGAAAACCCAAACCATAAAAAACCATGGTGATCACTTGCTCATAGATATAATCACTAAATATGCAATATAACTACAAATAGAGTAGGAGATCACACACTCTAGACTTGCAACTAGAGGCTCACTGCCAATATAGGACTAAATAAAAATAGGGGCGCACTTCTCTAGACTTATAAATAGAGGGTCACTATTAAAGTAGAAAGATATAGATAAAAACTTATACACCAAAGACACACTATGCTAAGGAAAAGGTAAATCAAACTCTTCACAATATATAAAGATAAATTATCTTGATAATGCAACTAATCTACACAATATTATCAACCTAAACAACACATTGACTCTACCTTTACTTTTCTACCACAATCACAAAATAGAAGCCACGTAAACTAGACTTTACTCTTCTAAAATTATCCTTATAAATCTACATTTATTTTCTCACACACTCTCTTACCTATTTTCCAAAGTGCACACTAATTTTATACAAGATAGGTCATTGGAATAACAACAAGGCCAACCATAGAAAAGAGAAAATTACAAGTTGGTCATGCCATAAGAAAATTCTAATAATATCTCATGCAAGAACACCTATACCAAAGCATAGGTTACACATAACTTGAACCCGTTTGAATAAGAGATAAACATTAAATAAAATACATAGACCAAAAATATGAAATATGATTCACTATGAGAGAGAGAGAGAGAGAGAGATGTTACATATAGCTCAATATCATATCCGCAATAATCATAACAACTTCCATAGCCATCTCAAATGTGTAGCATTACACTATCCAAACAACCACATCACTTTCCAACTATCTTTGGACCTCCACACGCTATAGTGTGATCAGAACTCCAT
Source organism: Thuja plicata (assembly GCA_018584345.1). NCBI lineage: Eukaryota > Viridiplantae > Streptophyta > Pinopsida > Cupressales > Cupressaceae > Thuja > Thuja plicata. Next base: position 4,190,502 of record MU223136.1, on the reverse strand, counting down.
ATCAGAAGATCTAATCTCCATGTTAGAAGCCAATATAACACATTTCTAGACCAAAACACTAATTGATCACAACTACATCACTTGGTAACACTATTTATGAATCACCAGAAACTATTTCTAGATCATTTAGAAACAAAACAACCAAGACCAATACCTGAATATGATACAAATACATCTGCACACCTTCAACCTTTATTTTCATAGTAGAAAACCTTATAGAAAAAAAACAACTAAATAAATGTCATCCTCAATTGTATATCTCCATTACTGAAACACTGACTTCCAGAACCAGTATTATAACACAAAAGCACAAACAAACATCATTCTCACATGATCTCCAAAAGGCATACTTTGATTCCACTATTCTATACCACTATCATGTTCATCACACAACCTTACATCTTCTGGACCAATTTTCTTCTTCTAGACCTACCGAGACCACTAGATATACCAAAACATGTCTTCAAAAAATACCTTCAAACCATAGTGTTAGATCCAACACCTCCAAACCATAATGTTTGACATCAATGACAATCAGAAAATAACAACCAAACATATATTTCCAACAATCTCCCCCTTTTTCATTAATGACAAACAACCACCAAAAATGTTTCATCAAGATATTTTTCACTATCAAGTCCCCCTAATAGAAATAACTAATACATTCCTCATAACCTTCATGCATTTTATCATTTTAAACACATTGTCAAAGTAAATTTTTTCTTTATCTTTCTCCCCCTTTTCCATCAAGGACAAAGACCAAAACATACTTATTAAAGAAACTCCATAAAATTGCAATATCAATCTTTTCCTTCCCAAAACTGAGAAATTAAATATTCTTATGTCATTTTTTTAACCTCTTCTTTAAGTTCTCCATAGTCATCTTAAAATCATTCCTAGAAAAATCCATCATCTTGTTATGGCATTCAATTTCAATCAACTTGTCCAAAAATTTTGGGATTTTCATGTATCTTTAACATAGAATTAACTTTTGTTATAAACTTTTCTCTAAATTTATAAGAAATCTTATATTATAATCTCTCTGTCTCTTCCTTATATCCAACTATAATTGAAAGTCCTTTATACTTCTTCTTTCTTCTCTAAACACATCTCTATAAACATTAAACTTTATTGAAGCAACAATTAACCATGACTCAATAAAGTCCATCTCCATTTTGAAATTTTTTGTTCCCTTTGACCAATCCACACCAAATTTGTACGAAGCTTATACAAAGTTGATATGTCTTCTAAACTACACCATTTCTTGTATCAGATCAACCTAGCCCTTATTTTTCCTTTCCAATTATTTATTTGACATATTTTCTTTTGAAGTATCCTCCTTTTCAGATTCACCAACAACCATGCTTTCACCGAAGGCCTCAATAAGTTCCCCTAGACACACATCAGAGAGATCTTCTAGCACTATATTGTTATGTTTCATATATATTAAATCCATCTACAATAGTATCTCAATCATAAATCAGAACCTTATGGAACATGTCTCCAATAATTTTCAATCCTTTGGACTAACTCAGCATAGTAAGAATCTTTTCAACTAATAAATCATCTTCATCTAATAAGACATGATAAGAAAAATTATCCTCACCGACAAAAACCAATACACCAATACCTAAAGTCTCTTTCTATTCACCAACTCCTTTATGTTATTCATCTCCACTTCCACTTGGAACAGTCACCGAAATAGAGAAGTTATCCACATATTCTTCTAAATTTCTTTTCTTGTACACAAGAAGACAAAGCCTCTATATACATCTTCCTTGTCATTTTAACCTTATCTTTGTCTTTCCCTTCACCAACAACAATATAAAATTTTGACTCGGTATGAATCCTTGTAGTATTAGTATCCCTTGGAAATTTGATCATTTTTTAATAATGCCCATGCATTCTTCTATACTAGTCTCATAGGACATCTCAATTGTTCAAAAAATTTGATCTACCACTTGTATGTAGAAGAAACCCGTATCAACATAGAAGAAAACATCATCCTTATACCAGTCAATTTTAGGAGGAATATAGCTCCTCAGATACAAATTTTCCTTTAACTCATCAAAGAATATTCTGCAATCGTAAATACTATTATCCAAACAATCAAGATGCATCTGAATTTGTGAACCAACATACATATCATTTATCAAATCCACCTTCTCTATCTTTTGCATAGCATTAAAAAATTAAAAGATTAAATAGATAATTAAGGGACATTATGAGAATAGATAATTCTCATTCTTTTTCAGCTTCAAGTTGTCCAATAACTACCTCCTATGTATCTCACATAGATCATAATGAACATTCTTCTTAAGTATTCTATAGGAAACAGAAACTATGGTTTCCATATGCAAACATTCTCTACTTTTCATGTAAATTATGTATGATATTCCCATTGTATCATATCTAACCCCCAAATCCTTAACTGTGTCGATTCTTGGGGCCCTACCATTAGAGATAACTCCAGTAAATTTATTTACCTCAACATTTATCATTGATTTGAGTACTAGCACATCTCTTTTTGCACAAAGCCATGTCACAACCCTTAGAGTATCTTTTGTAATATGATACGACCTATCTATCCAAATGTATTATCCATGTAGTCTACTTAATGCAATATTTACAACATAATCATATTTGAACATCAAAAAATTACTCCATGCATCCAAACCATTTTCCCCTAATTTGGTATAAGTATTCTTAAACTGCAAACCCTCAACTAAATGATTTTCTTTAAACTTCCTCAATTTTCCATGATCACACTCTTCCAAATTGACATGAATATATTAAAAATATATCTTCCTTCTAAATAAATATTACATCAACCTTAGAAAAATAACCATTCAAATCCTTTCTAGATAGAATAAATAAATTCTTATTATGAACAAGTCTGGGATCATCTTTATTACTTACTAATTTTTCCATATCTAGTTTTCAATATATTTTGTACTCTTTCGTTGTAATATTCACTCTTGAAATCTCAAAATTGAAATTGTGTAAATGATCATAAATGACCAATTATATACCATCACCGACACCACCAAGAGCTAATAAACTATTTACCAAACCATATAGTTAGCTTTTTGGACCACCTAGAAATCAACCTTTTGTGGATTTTAATCAAGGAAGCTCTTTGAACATTGAAAAATCACTATCACATTTTGGTTGCAGCTTTGAAAAGATTACCATTATTTTTTGGAGAAGATCATGTGACATCCATAGAGGGGTAAGTGCACCAAGATGGTGAACATAAAAGTGGCCACATGCAAAAAAAATCAAATTTCTCAAAACCCGTGCGTGTTCTAAAAAATTCAAAAAGATGTTAGGCTTGGTTTTACCAAGCCTAAAATAAAATAAAATAAAAATGATTTCCCTAAGGCTTTCAAGCCCATTTTCCCTCCATTTTTTTCCCTTTACACATTTTTCATCTTCCAACATGATTTCTTGACTTCATCATCATCATATTTTCAAATGATCAAGTGGGTATCTCTAAAATTACCATCATCTCACACGTCTTCTCAACTTTATGACCATATAAATGTTTCTAGTTTTGGACAATTTTATCATAGTTAACTTTAATTTTATTTACCAGTGTCTTGACAGTCTTCACAGACACATGTCTACCATTTTTTTAATAACTTTTGATCTACTTGACCAAATTTAAAACAAATTACATATAACTGTTCTACACTAGATTCTATACACTTTTAAAAAAAAAAAAAAATTTATTTTTTTTATTCAAGTTATCCCCAATGCACAAACAAGTACCAAATGTTTAGGATGTGGTCACTTCAAAAATTCATAAATAACAAAATAATCAACAAAAAATTACAAAAAAAAATACACTTCTAGATCTCACTCTTACCTATCATCCTACAAAAGGGTTTTACAAAATACTAAATCTAGCTATATACTTTGTGAAGTGCACAAAAACAACTATGTTATGTGTTTATGAAAAAATCAGGAACACTTTTTTATGTGCGAGAGGTTTAACCATCTTAATCTTATCCATTTTTAAAAAACTTTAGTAGTTTAGAAACTAGATTCAGAGTAATACATTTATTATTATTTTCACAACTCCTAGTTTTTAGTACATGACCCTCAAATTTCTCTATGAATTTAAAATTTCCTTGATTTCAGAAAACAAAAAGTGGCCACTTATACCCCCCCGCCCCTTGTTTTCACCATCTTGGTGCACTTACCCAGAGCACATCGGGGATGTGGCTTCCTTATGTGGAATTCATCAAGTAGTTGAACAAGATGTGGCCTTGAATTTTTTGGTAGCTTTGTCAAAGGGTAAGGCCCTACAATGGATTCATAGTCTAACTATTATTTCTATCTCTACATGGGATGAATTAGGTGAGTGATTAAATCGGCAATTTAAAGACAGATTTGATCATCTTTCATTGGTAGAGAATTTGACTACTAAAAGGGCTACACATGAACAAATGTAAGATTTCAACCATCACTTCCAAAAGACATGGAACAAAATCCCAACTCAGGTAAAACATTCTAACAAGTATGATTTTATATTTTACCTTAAGGCACTAAATAGTGATATTTCAGTGTTGATTCAGTCCATGGGAGGTAATACATTACTAGTAGTATTTTATATTTCAATTGGGTTTAAAATAGTTTGATTCAGGTAGGAAAGATTTCTCCTATGCCCCCTATGTCATTTTTTGCAGAAATTCAACCAACTACACATGTTGTACCACTAGTAGTGGTTATTGTCTCGACATTTCCAACATACAATCCTCAAGTTACAGTGGAGCACAATGCTGCAATAGTCCCTTTTAATGAGTTTGAAGGTCTCCAAGAACAAAATGAAAGCATGTAAAGGAAATTTCAGACATATGGAAACAAAATTGCAAGCTTACAGAAACAACAAAATCAGGTAAATAGGCCAAGCCAACCACCTTATCATTAGAATAGGCCTAATTATCAAGTTGGAAATCAGGGTCAAACAAGGAATTAAAATAAAAAGAAAATTCAACCCTATAATATTATGACTCTAATAAATTCAAAGGAGCTTTTAGTTATACCTTAGAACAACATTGTGCAAGAAGTAGAAAATTGCGTTGCTTGTAATCAAGCTCATTCTTGGATAAGTTTTGCCAAGGCTGTCATGAGTCACACACTTTCCTTACAAAATGAGGTATCTTAGCTAGATGCACCTCAAGATACTAATCTACAAGGTAATACTAACACTAAACTAATGAATTGTAAAGAAAATGAGTATATTGAACCTAATTATGCACATAATCAGATTTGGGAACCATAGCAGCCATTACAAGGTCCAAACAAAAGGCTGCTAATGATGGACAACAAGATGATAAAGGGAAAGATCAACAAGTTTCAAGTCTTCAAAGTCCAGCAGGACCTTCTAATGCACAAACTCTTCAACCAAAATCAAATATTCATCATATGTCTACTAAGGATCAATTAAAACCTTAGATCAGCAAGTACAAGGATCAAAAGTTGTTGTTGTACCAAAAATACAACAAAATTTAACTACCAATAATTTCAATATTGTTGAGAAATTAAAGAAAACACATGTAAATATGTCTATGTGAGATGTCTTAGCTCTTCCTGGGCAACAAGGCACTACAATATCTTTCATTATCAAATGAGGCACTAGACCACCAACCACTTAAATTTATGCTTGTTGATAAAAATGCCAAAGGGAAGTATCCCAATCTCGTTAAACCACCTCCATTCTATATTTCACTAATTATTGGACAACACCTAGTGCATAGTTTCATGATTGATTCCAGTGCAAGTAGTTTTGTAATTCCCAAACAAATTTTAGAAAAGTTGGGATTACAGTGTGAACCAATGGAGAAGGGGATAATACAACTAGATGTGACTTTTGTTAATACTCTTGGGGTCATCAAAAGCTAAGCCTAACTTTACATGCTTGCCCCAATTTTGTTATCCCTCAAGATATCTACATGATTGATCTACCTTTGTATTTGTCCATATTCCTATCACAGGATTTTGAAGCCAAGATAGGGGGTATTTTCATTAGATTGGTAGCAGGTATTTTTTAGGATGAAGTATGGGACTAAGGTCATTGTTCCATTAGAGTCAATTGTAAAAGATTGTATATTGAACCATATAACACAAGTATTGTCTATGCATCTGCTCCTATTTTATTTCATTATGAAGACATTTATGATATCAACGAGCTTGAAACGTAAGTATAAGATATTCCAGATATACTTCTAGATGAGTGGGAAACATAAAATCATCATGATAGTCAAATAGAACAGCCAATAGAGGTTAGTTTGGGTAACTATCTGATTCATGAATCTACGGATTTTATTCCTAACATCATGAAAAGTACAAATCAGCAATTAAAGTAAATGGTGTTTGGAAGTAGTTTTTTGATGGTTCACGCAGTAACGTGGGTGTAGGATTTGGTTGCATGTTAATTTCACCTTCTAATGAAAAGTTCTATTTACATTTCAGATTTACATTCAGCTATACCAATAATACAACAGAGTATGAGACATTAATTTATGGTCTTTAGTTGGCCTGAAAAAGAGGTATTTGTTGTTTACAATTTTTTGGGGATTGTGAGCTTATCATAAGTCAGGTTAGAGGCATTCATACTACTAAAAATGAACATCTAAAATGTTACAAGCATAGAGTATAAGACCTAATTGAATAATTCATTCTTTTAACTTATTGTCCATTCCAAGAAGCAACAATAAACACGTTGATCGATTAGCAACCATTGGTGCAGAGTATCACATACAAACTAAGATCAGCAGAAATACATGACAACACTATGTCAAGGTAATTGTAAGGACCTCTATGCCAAATAGTACTAAAATTTGATAGGTTTTTATTTAGACTAACAAATATTCAAATTCTTAAGAGAAGAAGATGAGTTTTCTAACACAAACCAACAGAGGCTAAGAGATCAGTATGAAGATCAAATCATTCAATTAAAGACTAAAAAGCTTCCCAAGGGCCTAGTGACCTTGGAATATATTTTCAATACTGATGATCAACATAGAAAAGAAAAGGTTGGCTTGTAGATCAAGGAAGACCACTATGAAGACATTGAAATTCTTGAAGGTAGGTTGTTAAAATTAGGCAAGGTATGTGCCTTGGAGGAAAAACATTCTTTTGTATTACTTTGTTAAGAATTTAGTGACATATTTGTATGGGAATATTTTTATTTGAAAGGTTTGATCCAAGCATAGAACAACATACTATTAAGCTTGAACCAAATGCAAAAATCAATAAGACAGAAGCAAAGACTGGTTGATCTGAGGCTTGAACCTCTTATGGTAAAAGAGTTAAATAAATTTATTTAGAGAAACATTGTTTTTTCCTTCAAACACACCTCATGGGTGTCTAATATTTTTCTAGTTAGAAAAAATACTAGAGATATTAGAATTTGTGTCGATTTTCACAATTTAAACAGAGCATCACTGAAAGATAGGCATCATTTTCCTTCTTTGGAGTAGATTTTACAAGTTGTTGCATGTTCAAATCATTTTTCATTGCTAGATCATTTTTTAGGATACAATCAAATAATTGTGAAGGAGGAGGATAGGTACAAGACAATATTTACAACCAAGTGAGGCACAATGGCTTATCAAAAGATGCATTTTGGGTTGTCTAATGTTGGTGCTACATTTTAGAAGGCCATGTACATGGAATTTAAAGGTTTGACATATAAGATAGTGGTGGTTCATTAAGATGATATTACTGCTTTTACCAAGAATCTAAAATATCATCTAATACATTTGAAACAAATATTTGAGAGGTGTAGAGAATATGGAATTTCATTGAATCCTAAGAAATATGTGTTTGTTGTCTGAAAAGGGAAGTTACTTAGTTTTATTGTGTCAAAAGAAGGAGTTGCCATAGATCCTAGAAGAGTGAGTGCAATTCTTGTTTTTCCATTATGAACCTATAAGAAGGGCCTTCAAAGTTTCTTAGGAAGAACTAATTTTGTCAAAAGATTCATTCTAGATATTTGTGAATTATTAATGCCTTTAATTGCCATGCTTAAGAAAAATGTTACATTATTTTGGACAAAATATGGAAAAAGAAGTTTTGAACTAATCAAAGAGGCCTTAACTACTGCCCCAAAATGTTAAATCCAAATTTTGCAAAATATTTCACTTTATATGCTTATGGGAACATAGATAACATTGTTTCCATGTTGGTACAACAAAATGATCAAGGAACAGATCAACCAGTAGCATTTTTCAGCCAAGATTTGAAAGATTATGATTTAAAATATTCATTTATTGAAAAACATGTGTTAGCTATTATAAGAAGTTTAAAAAAATTCAGACACATGCTTTCTAATAATAGAATTAATTTGTTGGTTGCTCATCCTTCTGTGAAGGAGTTTTTGGTGAATAAATATTTAAATACTTGAAGGGTAGGCTGGGTAACAAAGGTGATGAAATATGATATTGATATAAAAGTAACAAAGCTAGTTTGAGGCAAAGGTTTGTGTGAACAGATGGTTGAAAATTGGGGCAACATTAAAAATAAAGAAGAGGAGGTTGTTTTAGCTCTCCAAGATCAAGTACAAGTTGTTTTCTGAATTCATAATTTGAATAGGTAACTAACATAACCAAAGTTCTTCTTATGGGTCAATGTTCTGAAGGTTTAGATAGATCCAAATGAAGGTACTATAGATTGCAGTCTATTCCTTATGTTTTATTAGATGGAATCCTTTTTAGGAGGGATTTCCATGATGTGTTACTTAGATGCATTAAATTAGATCAAGTTGACAAAATTTTGAATGAGTTTCATCGAGGGCCAGCTGGAGGCTAATTCTCACCAAGAGCTACAACCCTCAAGGTGATGAAGGGTGGATATTATTGGCCAAATTTGTTTAAGGATTAATTTTATTGGGTTAGAAAATGTAGAGAATGTGTCATATTTACAGGAAAAGAAAGGTTAGCAGTGCTGCCCTTGCATCTAGTTCAAGTGTAACAACCATTTATGAAGTGGGGATTGGACTTTATTGGGGTTATAAACCCACCATCAAGTGCTGGTCATAAGTGGGTATTGACTACTACTGATTATTTCACCAGGTGGACAGAAGCAGATGCTTAAATAGAAGAAAATGAGAGTTTTTTTTTTGAATTTTTATGAGGAACTCATTTGCAGATTGGTTGTTCTAGATTTGATTATTTCAAACAATGATCTAGAATTTACATGAAAGAGAATCTCAATATGGTTTGCTAACAATAGCATTTTCCTGAATACTTCATCAAATTATTACCCATAGGCTAATGGACTAGCCAAATTGAAAAACAAAAATCTGATTCAGATCATAAAGTGTAACTTGGAAGAAAAGTAGAGGGCTTGGCATACAAAGCTCAAATCAACACTGTGGGCTGATTGGATAACTCCTAAGAGATCAAAAAGTAAATATCCTTATGTTTTGGTTTTTGTTAAAGAGGCAAGGTTTACTATTTGAATTGAATTTTTAGCACCTAATTTGATAAATTAGTTAGACATGGTTGATGAAGAACCAATGGTAGAAATGTTGGCTCAATTAGTTGAGTTAGAAGAAAATGGGAGGGATGCTTTGGTTAAAATTAAGCATCATCGAGCTCAAATAAATAGAAAATTTGATAAAATAGAATCTCCTAGGGTCTTTCAGCAAGTATGTATTATGTATAAGTGGATGAATTAAAGAGTAGAACTGAGAAGCTTAAAAATTTTGATGCGATGTGGTTTGTTCTGTTTATCATAGTATCTTGCAAGCCACACAATGCTTTCTAGATTTCTACCCTTGAAGGAGAGGAGTTATCAATCCCAGTCAATGGGTTTCACCTCAAGCATTTCTTTTGAGGTACACTTGAATAGAAATAAGTGCTTTGCACAATTAGTTATCTTTTTCTTTCAGTTGTGTAGTAGGGGCTTAAAACTGAAAAGATAAATAGTTTAAATTCATAATAATTGCATGAGTCATATTTCCATAACATAAGGCATGGGTTTTCACTCATTGCCTCATATCATTAAAGTCTGGTTCATGCCATTACCATAAGGTACAAAATTACCTTTTTAGTTTTGAACCTATTTTCAGTTAGTAGTTGCAGTTTTGGTTTATTAGAAGTGAAGAAATGGAAATATCAGTGTTAAATGGAAACATAAGAGCATGTAGTATAAATCCATCAGATAAGGCATGAGTTACTAATTTCTTCCTTAAATCATAAATGTATCCTTCATGATGATATAATATATTTCAGTAATGAAATTTTCAGGTCTACACTTGTTTCTAGTTTCAAATTTTAGTTTTCAGTTTGGATTTCAATAAATTGAGCTCATGCTACAAGAATCACACAACCATGAGAGGAATAAATTCCCATCCAATATGAAATGAGTATAAAATCAATGTCCTAAATCATAAGATATCTTTTCAAGGTATGGATGCATCATACTTGCAGCATTGTTGTTCAAGTTTTTAGTGTTGCAAGCAATTCTGATGAAAATTATCCACATGTATGAAAATGATATTCATAAGGTGAAACATGAGTTCAAATTTGTTGTTTCACATCATACATACATGCCACATACAGGGGGTATTGGTCCAGTAGTTTAGTTTGATTTTAATTTAAATAGTTTTCTTCATTTTTCTAAATTTTTAGGAGGTTCCCAGTTTTATAAGTTTGGAAAAGACTCTATTCACAATAGATGTGCAAGAAATTGGTCTGATTATGTTTAGAAGGAAAACAACCTTGAGAGGTAGCCAAAAATGTTACCTATTATTTATGTATAGATCAAAAGAATTAAACCTTATAGCACTTGGCAAGCTAAGATACACATTTTGGTTTCATTGATACTTTCATGATCATTGTTGTTGAACAAAATCAATATAGGAGAGAGAAATACTAAACTGAAAATAAATGTAGAAGTAAAAGAATATTTCATTGATTTTCAAATGAATTTAAAAATTAAAATATTACACATGTGTTTGCAAAATTACACATTCTTTTATACATTAGAGAAAGAACAATACAGATAAATCTACACAAGCCGTGGGGAGGGGCTAATACGAGAGTCATACAAATGCATATTCAGCTACATTCAGTGCAAAAAAAGAGAGAGAGAAAAGTGACCAAAAGGGAAAGAGGCAGTTTTTTTTGCTAATGTGTTTGCTCCATGCGTAGGAATAGGTTCATCCATTGAAGACTAATGGACAAAGTTTTAATTGTCAAAGGGACATGACACCATGTCATGAAAACTTTTAGTTTAGAAAGATATCATCTTGGAGAAGTTGAAGATAAAGTTATAAATTGTTGAAGGGACATTACGTTTCATAGTGAAACCTTGCAGTTTAGTTTGAGAGGCTGAAAGGGTCTCATTTTCATATAATATTAGGGAATCAATCATACAATGTAATTTAATGTTCTTGTTTCACCAAAATATCAAACAAAGAGAAGAATCACATGTGAGTACAGTTATAAAAACAAAGTAAGACTTCATAGAAGGGATTATACTGCATTAGCCCAATGGAGTTATCTTCAATATTTTTATATGTGAGCTCTCACTTTACTAGCAACCAAAACCAAGAACTTTTGGTTCACTTGCATGCTCATGTGGTATGTGGCTGGGCAATTCAGACAATGATGTGGATGGACATCAAGGAATATTTTTTTGGCTGCATGGACTTGGCGTGCTGAATGGATGATGACATGGAAGATCACCAAAGAACCAAACTATGACATGTGGCATGTGATAGAGGTAGATGGAACTAGAAATGGTAGTTGGCGCAAGGTCGTGAGATTAGCATATAGTTGAGAGGTCAAGTCGTGAAATAGAAACAACGGTTAGTCGCAAGGTCACCAAGTCAAATGGAAATCAAGAAATCAAGCCATTAACTAGTGACATCAATTATTTGCAAGTTCACGAGGTCAGAAGGTAATTAAAGATGAACCTGGGAACTAGGGACAATAATTAGTCGCAAGGTCATGATGTTAGGTAGAAGTTAGGAAGTGAAGTCACAAACTAGCGATAGAAGTTAGTTAAAAGGGCATGAGGTCAGGTGGAAGTTAAGAGATCAAGCCATAAAATAGAAATAAATATTGGTCACATGGTCACAAGGTCAGGTGGTAGTTAAGAGATGAAGCTGCGAACTAGCAAAAATAGTTAGTCATGAGATCATGAGGTTAGATGATTATTCACAAAGTTTGGAGGTCGGGTTGGAATTAAGAGATGAAGTCACAGAATAGTGACATGAGTTAGTCACAAGTTTGTGATGTTAGGTGGAAGTTAAGAGATCAACTATGAATTAGAAACAATAATTAGTCATAAGGTTGCGAGGTCTGGTGGTAGTTAAGAGATGAAGTTGTGAACTAGTGACAAAAGTTAATCGCAAGGTCGTGAGGTCAAGTGGAAGTTAAGAGATCAAGCCACATACTAGTGACAATAATTAGTTGCAAGGTAAGGTAGAAGTTAAGATATGAACCCATGAACTAGCGATGATGGTTATCGTGAGGTCACGAGGTCAGGTGCCAATTAAGAGATGAAGTCGCAAACTAGCAATGATGGTTATCGTGAGGTCACAAGATGAGAAGGTGGTCAGTAAATAGTTTGTGAGTTGGTGAGTAAGGGGTTGTGAGTTCATGGGTTTAAATGGAAGTAAAATTCTTGAAATTGTGAGAAAATTGAAGCCCCAAAGTTCTAAATGTCATTGAGAATGGAAGCACATGAAGTCGATTCCTGAAAGTGCTAAATATCATCAGAACTAGAAGCACAACAAGATGATTCCTTAAAGTGTGAAGAACAGTCTAAGAAAGTTAGTGGTAATGATTGGAGAGTTAGAGACTAACGGTGGTTTCCAGGTCATGATGCTTATTTCTTGATAGTGAAAATGTGGAGAGTTGGAGATTAAGCCCCCAATAGATAATCATTGAGTCACAGTTTGTTAGGACAAGTAGATGCCATGCGCTTGGAGATCTAAATGTGTGAGAAAATCATATGGTGTAACATAGAATTCAAGGGTTTCATGAAGTATTTAAGGGAATGATTTATTAGTTATGAGGTAGTATTGACCATTTTGGAGTTATATTTAGTACATGCGTGCATGTGGAGCAGTTTGAGAGATTTTTTATTCATATTTTATGAGTTCTTGCACCATTTATGGATGTTTTCTGGTGAAATAGGAGGATGGGTTCTATTTTCTAGAGTTATATGGAAGTTCAATGTCATTTTAGGCCCTATTTTTGTGGGTTTTCTCTTCCATCTGACCCCATGAGATATTTTAAGGCTTGGAAGGAGAAAATTAGGTGGAGTTGTATACTTCAGCTATAGTTTAGATCAGATTAGTTCTTCATACAGTTAGCTTTAGAGTTAATGCAAGCCTTTGTATAAGGCTTTAGTTTTTATTCTTTTAGGGGGTTCTTTATTTTTTCCTTTTTTGTACATTGCAAAAATTGAGCAATATTGTATGGATCATTTTTTATTATTTGTAGCAGATTTTCCATCACTATTGAAAAATATTACAAGTTTCCTTCTCAATTTTATCGCATTGAGTTGTTGATTGTAGGTTTTTGGTGAGACATTGTGTTAATTATTTTATTTTATCAAGATTCTTTTAGTGTAAGATGCAAGATTTGGGTAATTTATATATAATTCTATGATTGTGTCTCCCATTGTACACTAAAAATTGAGAAAACAACATTATTTTCCTATCAAGGTGTCAAATACCGAGTCTTGTCATAAGAATCTATTTTGCATATAGCATCTAATTGAGTTTGTGAGAAAATTTGTCTTTAGAAAGTGATTTTGTGAGGATTTATTGTTGCATGTCATATTGGTATTCATTTGGTGCATCACCCATTAGTTTATAAGAGTTTAATTTCACAAGCCAACTTTCTTACCCTTTTCCTGTCAAATCATTAAGTTTTAAGTGAATATCAATAAGGAACCAACCTTATAATCTTGAAGATTTAGTCTCAAGCACTCTTCCCACCATTGAGATTATTTCCATGTTACGATAAGATAGCTAGATTTTGTATCTTGTTATAGTCACAAATCATGATTGCTAACAAGACCATTAGAGATTATAACAAGTTTGGCCAAGCCAAAAGATATTACAAACATGTTTTATATTGGCCAAAATAATAGAAAAATGAAAATAAGTCCTATACCAAAATCATCAAAATAGAGGACCCAAACAGATAAGAGATGAACATTAAACACATGGGTCTTATTTAACATGAACCCATTTAGATAAGAGATAAGCACTAAGTACAAAACCCAGACGTAAATCTAAAAGAATAATCCCTCGAAGGAGAAATAAGGATCAATAACACACCACACAATGTCCAATACCAGATCCGTAACCAAATCTCCACATATTATGGAGAGATCTACATACCACATCAGAAGCCATTTCAACATGCCATGTTAGAAAGAATGAAAATATGCTACTTCAGAAGTTGTCACGATAAATTTTTGGATCAAAACAACAACTGAAAGGAATTGCAACCAAGAATAACATAGTCTTCAGAACACCAAGAACACATTCTTGATCACTCTAAGAGAACGCAATAACCAAGATCAAAAACTAAATCCATATGTATGAGTAGAAACTCATCTTCGACCCTGAATTTAAGAACAAAAATACTTTGGAAAGTACAAATAGAGACAACAGTAAAACTGCTATCTATACTACAATAAAATATCGCTACTGCAATAGGACAATAGACGTTCAAACCACAAAATTTTGGGTATAATAATATAACACAAAGGCACTATAGAACACCATCATCACATGATCATAGGATACATACATGTCTTCCAGTATTATGTAACCATACATGATACATGCATGTCTTCCACTGTTCTGAAACCATACATGATGCATACCTTTCTTCCACTACACTATAGTACCACACTAAATACATACTTGTCTTCCACTGCACTGAATGTTCAAAACACAAACCTTCACCTTCAAGAATGTAAATCTTCTAGACGGGTAAGTGCACCAAGATGGTGTGCAAAATGGGGTATAAGTGGCCATTTTTTCCTGAAATTGGGTAAACCTGAACTTGCAAGAGAAATTTGAGAGTCATGCAATAAAAATTAGAAGATGTGAAAATAACAAGAATTCTAGTACTTTGAATTTATTTTCTAAAATACTAAAGTTTTTAAAAAATAGATAATATTAAGAGGGTCCAATCCATTGTGCACAAAAAAATATCCCTGGTTTTTTTAGGAAAACATAACATAGTGTTCGATGTGCACATTAAAAAAGATATAGTGGGTATGTGCACCAAGTTGTGGACCAAAAAAGTGGACACATCTTTAAAAAATTTCAAATTTCATATAACTCGTTTGGGTTATTGAAAATTTGAAAATGTTCTCGACTTGGTAAGCAAGCCTAGAAAATAATATTAAAAAACACAATATGTCTTAGAACCCGATCAGGTTTCTAAATTTCAAATAACCCGATCAGGTTCTGAAAATCAAAAAGTACTTCAAAACCTGATCAGGTTTTGCAGAAGTTAAACTTATGCATTTTATTCTCCATAACCCGATCGGGTTTTGAAGAAACTAAAATAGGCTTTGCTCTGGAAGCCATAACTTCCACATACGGAGTCTGATTGACTCTGTTCATAAAGCCTAGGAAAGATCTTGAGATGATCTAACACATTATTAACCTATGATCATCTTTAGGCATCAACATTTTTTCTACCATCCATTTGAATCAAGTAAGGTATAAAATAGGTACTCATTATTGTCCATACATGCAATGCATAGGAAAATAAGTACTCTCTCTCTCTCATATTGGGAGTGGGAAATAATATGAAAGAGAGAGCATACTGATTTTCCTATACGTTGCATGTATGGGCAATAACGAGTGCCTATTTTATACCTTACTTGATTCAAATGGATGGAAGAAAAACTTTTGATGCCTAAAGATGATCATGGGTTAATACTGTGTTAGATCATCTCAATATCTTTCCTACGCATTTTGAACGGAGTGAATCAAACTTCATATGTGGAAGTTATGGCTTCCAGAGAAAAGCCTATTTTAGTTTCTTCAAAACCCGACCAGGTTATGGAGAATAAAATGCATAAGTTTTACTTCTTGAAAACCTGATCGGGTTTTGAAGTGCTTTTTTGCTTTTCATAACCCGATCGGGTTATTTGAAATTTAGAAACCCGATTGGGTTATGGCTTGGGAAGAGCTTTGGAAAATAACTCAAAGGCTTGGAGGCTCATTTTCCCTCCATTTTTGTTCTTTTAGACATTTTTTCATCTTGTAAGATGAATTCTCAACTTTATCTTGATTAGGTTTGCAATTTGTCAACTAGGTATCTTTATAATTTTCACCATAATCTCATACATCTTCTTAGCTTTCTAACAATATAAATTTTTCTATTTTTGGATAACATTAGCATAGTAAACTTTAATTTTCTTTACCAGTGTCTTGATTGTCCTCACAGACATATGTCTACCATTTTTTAATAACGTTTTATATAGTTAATAAAATTACAAATACATTACATATTATTTTTCTACAATTGATTCTATACACTTTAAAAAAAAATTCATTTTCAATTATTTTGATGCAAGTTATGCCCAGTGCATGAACAGGTACCAAAATTTTAGGATGTGATCACTTAAAAAAATCACAGAAAACAAAATACTCATCAGAAAATTATAAACAAATACACAACATCTAGATCTCACTCTTACCTATCATCCTACGAAAAGGGATTTAAAAAATATTGAATATAACTATATCTTTTGTACCGCGCACAGAAACAGCTATGTTATGTTTTTCCAAAAAAATCAGGAACATGTTTTTGTGTGCGCAAGGTTTGAACCTCTTAATCTTATCAATTTTTTGAAAAAATTAGTGTTTTAGAAACGAGATTCAGAGTAGTGCAATTTTTATGTTTTACACATCTTATTTTGAGTGCATGACCCTCAAACGCCTGTTCCAAGATCAGGTTTACCTGATTTCAAAAAAATTGTGTCCACTTATACCCCCCGCCCTCATTTTGGTCAACAACTTGGTGCACACACCCTAGAAAGATTGAATATTTTGAAAAACCCTTTAGTAGAATATATATAAGAGTGAGATATAGAATTTGTTTTTTTTGTAACCTTTTTTTGATTTTTGATTTTTTATGATTTTTTAAATTGGGTACATCCTAAAAATCAGGTGTCTATTCGTGCGCTACACATAAATTGCATCAAAATAACTAAAAATGCAATTTGTTTTTAAAGTGTATAGAATCAAGTGCACAATAATAATATGTAATTTTTTTAAATTTGGTCAAGTAGATCAAAATATATTAAAAAATTGGTAGATGTATGTCTCTGATAACTATGTCATCAGGTTCACATGTCATCAATCTAGTAAAATATTTTCCATCTCTAGTTTTCTTTTCTAGAACTAGTTATATTTTCCTCCTTTTTCAGGGCTATTTCCTTTTATCAAAGCAATTCATCCATTCTTTATAATTCATACCAGTTGTAATCCTCATTAATTTTTATATCACTGTAGAATTCCCAAGTTGTGTTAAGAAAAAATTCTTACCTGATTTCTCTTTGTGACAGGTGGTATGCATCTAGTTTATTCTTAGCTTGTGGATTGAATTCATCATAAAGTCTTGCAAAACGTTCGTACAATATAAAAATATGGTGCGAAAGGAGAAAGGTGAAAAAAATCTTATACAATGACCAAAATCATTCTACTCTCTTGTGTGACATCATCTAGATGATCAACCAAGGTCATAAATATATATATAGTATATTAGCATACATTGGCACATCAAGGTTATGCATAGAAAACCATTTGTACGTAATGAAAAAAAATTAATAGAGTTTACACAAGGAACACTATGGTGCAAACAAAATAGATGTGTGAGGTTGCACAACTTCCCCCATAATATATTATACAACTTCCCCCACAATGTATTGTCAACAACACAGATACGAATGGATAAAATATTAAAATAAAAAAAGACACACACAACATGTAATTAAACATAACAAACTAGATTCAATTTTTTTAATAGTGTAAAATCACACAACCTCGAAAATACTCTCATCTTTATATCACTTAAGTATTGAATTTTTGTATTTGAAGAAGTAAAATAATTCTGAAACAAAAAAATAAGAGGCAAATTGTGTCTAGTTCTTTTCATTGATTAGTTTATGTATTTAGAGGAGATACAAATTGTACAATATTAATTATTTTTCTCAACAATAATAGAGTTATTCAAATATGTCTAGTTTGAATTAATTAAAACAACATATATTGTTGGATTGACATCATCTTGTATCATATTGCATTTGGTTCATATTAGTGATTTGATAGTTGAAATTGTAGTTGGACTAAATGCTACTGGCTATTAGGTTGCAATAATAATGCACTATTATATTAATTATGAGTCATTAATTGCAAATGAATAAAATTCTTAGTTGTCACTTTTTTGCATCAAAGAAATAATGCAATATTAAATATTAACACACTATTTCAATAAACATGAATCAATTATTGAAACATATAAGTACTATATTTATTGTATGTGTTTTTCTAGATCAATAATTTAAAAGTCAATAATATAAATTTATAAAAGAATACTTTATTGAAGGTATAATTAATTCTGATATTAATTTACCCTATCACTTCACAATACAAAATATCTATTATGATGGATATAATAGCATTCAATATTATTCAGGTGATAATATGAATTAATGTAATTGAAATTTGAGCCTCAATTTAATGTTGGAATAAGACTTAGATCAATGATATAGTTAAAATTTTAGCTCAAAATTTTAATACATAAAAAATCTAAGAAAATTTAAACAATAACTTCATTATACATTGTTTGTTTTTATTGAGTAAATTGGAAAAATAGGTCTCTATTTTTACAATAGCCAAACAACTAAGACAAAATAGGTTCCAACAAGGAGATGATAAAAAGATCTATTTGATAGACAAACAAGAAAAAGATAAGAAGCAATAACAACAAAACAACAACACCACCCCACAACACATCAAATAAACACCACCCATTAAAATTTTTTATTAAATAGAAAAACAATAAAAGAAGACAAACACCAACAAAGTCCCTACACAACACATAAATAGACATCAACCACAAAAACTCTATATTAAATGGACAAATACTAAAAGAGGAGAAACACTAACCTGTTATTAACAACAACACTCCACAATATATAAAGACAACACTAAGCAGAAAAGGTACACATGAAATAGACAAAAAAAAGAAAAGAAAAAACACAATACAACACATACAACCAACACTAACCAATTTTTTTTTTTATTAAAGATACAAATAACAAAAGAAGAGAAACACTAATACCACGGTAACAAAAATACTCCCCAACACATAAAGCCAACCAACAACAAAAGGTACCCATTAAATAAACAAACAACAAAAGAAGAGAAACGCTAACAACATAACACATAATACCAACACAAACTACAAAAAAAAATCATTGAAACAAACAACAAAATAAGAGAAACACTAATAGAACAATACCGAAAACACTTCACAACATATAAAATTAACACCAACCACAAAAAAATATTCGCTAAATAGTTAGAGAAACAAAAAAAAAATGAGAAACGTTAAAAATACAACACATAAGACTAAAAGTAACAATAAAAAATATCCATTAAATAGTTAGAGACACAAAAGAAGAGAAACATGAACAACACAATAACTAGAGACCCTAAAGAAAAAATGCAAGAGCTTGAGAGAAAGATGATGAACATTTTAGGTTGATGGTGATGCACAACTCAACAAACTCCTCGTGCCTCATGTAAAAGAAGGTGTTAAGAAATTATGCTAAAAAAGAAGGAAACTATAAGGAGCTTTTTAAGTTTGTCACTTAAGATTGGATCCATGTGCTAACTTAGCCACGGGATGATTGATTTTAGTTTTTTTTTTTTCCTTCAAGACTAAATAAAAAATAAGTATAAACTCTAAAACTATTCTTCTTTTAATTCAAAATAACAATTAACTAAATAACTTTAAACTTTTGCATTGCAATGAATGCATTTACCAAACCCTACATCATAAAAATTTCCAATTTTCACTCATTCAGTAGTCCATCTTCAATAATTATTCCCAACGCGAATGGTAATATTTTCATAACTAGAGAGCCACACACCTAAAGCACTCCATATCATAGTGGCCACAAACTAGCTCATCTTCAATCACTGGTCCTTCTTCAATAATTGTTCCCAACGGTAATGGTAATCTTTTCATAACTAGAGAGCCACATACTTAAAGCACTCCATATCATAGTGACCACAAACATTAGCTCATTTTCAATCACTAGTCCTTCAATAATTGTTCCCAACACTAATGATAATCTTTTCATAACTAGAAAACCACACACCTAAAACACTCTATATCATAATGGCCACAAACATTAGCTCATCTTCAATAATTGCATCCACGGGAATGATAATCTTTTCACATCTAGACTACCAAGCAACTAAAATATTCCATAGCTTAGTGCCCATGACTTCAATGTAAGGTCGCTCTCCGGAACAACATTAACCAGCTATATGCCCCTTAACAATAATAATAATAATAATAACAATAAGAGTCCCATACGAAGCAAATATTAAAAAAAGCGGCACCCATAGATTAGTTTTGACTATACGTGTAGCGCAGATTAAAATGGAAAATGTCATCCAATTGAATTTCCTGTACGTTGATAATTATTGCAGCTTTTTCTTGGTGTCCTTATGTCGATGCCATGCTGAAGGGAAATACAGTGGCCCACCATAGTCTATTTCCACACTTTGCAATTAGATACCGAAAAGTTGACAAAGACATAAGACATAAGACAGAACATAGAAATGTATGTGATTGTACATTTTTCAATGTACTTGAAAGATATGTACATCCAATTGTAGGCCAAGGAGATGTACCAAATAGAAAATTTAAGCAATATATTATGAAGAATCTAACAAATATAATATATATATATCCTACACAATACATTAGGGAGAAAATGACAAGCGCATAAAAGAAAAGAAGGAAAGAGAGATTCCAATTCAGCACCATTCATTTCATTCATTCAATCTTGGCTTTTGCACCGAAATTAAATATAAAAAAAAAAGGGCGTATTCAAGTTGCAAATTAGTCAACAACATTGAATAAGTTGTTGGGCTCCAAGTTTGGTTGAATTGGAGGGGGAAAAGGACGTGTGAGAATGTGCAACCCATACTTTTTAATGTTTGAGAACATGCAATTGCATGAATACGTTGCTAGATGAAGTGTATTTATGCTTTACAACTAACGTGAAAACGACTCGACCCAAGTGTTTTCAGTTTTTTAAAACTACTTCATACGTAATATTTTCCCTACAATATTTTCGGCTTTTTGGAGTTGGAAAGGTGACACTAGAACACGTAAGATTAGCATTGCAGATTCTTCCACATATTTTTGATGAGTAAGTTTCAGGTTAAAGGTCATTAAAACTAATGGATTAAAGTTATTATATTCTTTTGTGTCTCACTTTAAAATATTGCATGTGAGTTGTTGTTTAATATGCTTCTACATGTAGATTGGTATTTTATGTTTTTATATTTGTGGAGAGTTTTTATTTTATTTTATTGTGATGTAGATTGAAAATTTAATATATTCATAAATAAGTGTTTTGTGTTTATTTATTTGTAAAGAGTCATTTTTTAATTTTATTATGGTTTATATTTATAGTTTTTTTCATTTTCATGAAGCTATTTTATATTTGGTATTGGTGAAGAGTTTTCAAATTAAAAGTTACTTAGTCCTGGTTATATCCTGGTTATAGGCAGGAAAGAACCCGGAAGAAAACCTTCAGTTGTAGCTCGTGGAATTTGGAGTTTACATGTGAGTCATAGAAAGCCTATATCCAAACCAAACCCAACCCAAGAACATTACATGTGGACGAACTCCGATACAAAATGTCCAACCAATGAACCATATGAGGCAAACAAAAATCCTCGAGACCCACCCATGAGAAACCTCAAAATCAATTTTCATACCATTGCAAAATTTTGAGACCACGTCACTAGTGTGGCAACAAGGAAGAGGAAGAGGCAGAATCTGATTGACAAAAACTGAATAGGGGCCTGACGCATGATGCTTGTCCAGTGAAACCAAGCTAAGCGTGTCCTCTGAAGAAACGTAGGAAAGGTCATCCTCAAGAAGGGGGAGATGGTCCTCCTAAAATGTCTTGACCACCTGAAGCGGAGGAACATGAAGAATATCGTCCCCAATGCAATGGTTCATGTGCATCATCAAAGATCAGACCACCAAGAAGCAATCAAGAGCAAGGTCAGATACATGCAGGTTTATGGTGTGCATCAACTGTGCGAACACTTGAGTAATAAAGTTCAAATCACTATCTTACAAACCATGCAGGTTTATGGTGTGCATCAACCGTGCGAACACTTGAGTAATAAAGTTCAAATCACCATCTTGCAAACCATCTCTAACCACAACAAACACATCTCTATAACAATTTTTAGCCAAAAATGATTTCAAATCCATAATTCCAGCAATGGAGAAAAGAACCGAAATCCAGCGAATGAGATTTGAGTAGCAACATAAGTAAATCAACATCATAAATTTATGGGTTTAAAACCTTCTTTGCAATGTTAACACAAAGTCGACATTAAGAAATAAGTACAAATTGTCACTTCAATATGAACACATTCCAAATAAAAAACCAACCCAAATTTCTCAGTCATGCTCAAATTATATATATATATATATATATATATATATATATATATATATATATATATTT
>MU223136.1:4143323-4158153 GCA_018584345.1 Thuja plicata | reverse complement strand
AGTTATGAATTAAATGACCATCTTTACCACAATAGGTGCAATGAGGCCTATTTGAATAATTATTATTATTATAGTTATTGGAAGGCCTAGAATTGTTAGTATTGTTAGATCTTTGATAATTTTGATTATTATTTGAATTATTACTATTGTTAGATCTTTGATGATTTTGATTGTTAGTTGATTAGTGTTAGAAGATCTATTGTTATTGTGACTTTGAGAGACATATGCATGTTCATGAGATTTAAGAATGCCAAACTGAATTAATTTAGCTTCCTCTTGAAGCAACATATTTTGAAAAATGGCATAAGTTAATTGAGTTGCTAAAGAAGGAATAGCTCACTGAGAGTAAATATTTATAATAAACTGTTGAAACTGTCTAGGCAAACATTTACGAATAATTATGTGGATTATCCTTAAATCAGCAAGAGGAACTTGTAAACCAGTTAGTAAAACTCTAATGGAATCAAACTTGAGCAAGAAATCATCAACAGAGTTGAAGTCAGTATACCTAAGGTCTTCAAGTTGGTCTTGAAGCTGGATTTTTCGAGTCTCATCTGCACTGTCATAGGTATTTTTCAGGATATCCCAAGCCTGATGGGCTTCTGTACAAGTAGAAATTAAGACATACAATTCGGGACTTAGGGAGATCCTGATTAAACCAAGTGCTTCCTCATTTTTATTCTACCTATTAGTTTGGTCAGGTTGAGGAGCAGAGGCTGCTGGTTTTAAAGTGGCATCAGTAGCAATATCTAAAAGATGGCAGAATCTAAAGATAAAGGTCATGTGTGTTTTCCATGCATGATAATTTGTATTGGTTAACTTAATTTTTGGCATCAGGGTAGTCATGATGAGAGAAACGAAGCTCTAAACTAGGGTTAAACAGAGAGAAAGATCACAGAATGCAGAAACTGAAAACAGACAATATACACTTGCATGTAATAGCAAAAGGCTATAAAAGTTTACGCCAATGAGGCATGCAAGGAAAGCCAACAACCAGAGGAAAACCAGAACCTAAGAAAACTAAGAGCAAGAGGATCTTGGTTAAGCTATTATAGATTAATAGATAACAACAAGAACCCTTGCATGTAAGGAGAAGGGGAAAAAAAAAACTAAGAAAAGCACAACCCTAAAAAAATAGACGAGTTAGCGAATACAAAATTTGAAAAGAAGATGACAATAATCTTACAACTTTAAAGGAAAGAAAGCTAATTTAACTAATTAAAAAAAAATGATAAAAGAGATAAAACTATAATATTAAATTAAAACTATTGAAAAGATGAATCTATAATAAACAAGCTATAAGATTCAAATGGAATCTATTATAAACTAAATTTTTATTAAAAAAAGCTAAAACTATTTAAACTAAGTCTATCAAAATATATCGACTAGATCTATTTAAAAGAGTTAAACTAAAGAAAAAAAACTGAATCTAACAAAAGATTAGGATTTTTTTTTTAAAATTAAATCTATTTAAAAGAATTAATCTAAATCTAAGGGAAAAAAAAACCAACTAAAAACCTATGATAACTTAAGATTTAACCTAAATCTATTGAAATAGATCGAGTAATTAAGCTAAGATTAAGTTTTAAAAAAAAACTATTTGAACTAAAGCAACTAAATCTTTTTTTAAAGAAGCTAAGAAAAAATATTAAATTTATTTAAAAGATTAAAGTAAGATTTTTATAAAAAAAATTGAATTTATTTAAAGGAATTGAACTAAATCTAATTAAGATGTAAGATTAAATCTATTTAAAGAAACTAAATAAATTAAAACTTAAAAAAAAATACAAAACTAAATTTATATAAAATAACGATTAAAATATTATGGTAAAAAAAAACTAAACTAAAGATAAAGTGAAATACTAAAAAACTAAAGAAAACTAAATAAAGACGGAAGAAGGCGAAAAAGAAAGTAAAAGAAGAAGAAGCGGGGAGAACAGTGGAGGACGGGGAGGGGAGAAAAGGTGGTGACAGCGCTGGGGAGATAGGGTGGCGGTGATGCTGGTGGGGAGAACAGCACAGAGGAGAAGGGAGGTGTCGGCAGAGAAGTGAAGGGGAGATAGGGTGGCAACGGCGTTGGGGAGATAGGGTGGCGGCAGCGCTGGTTCTTTTATCTGTGCGCTGCAATGACAACAAAGGAAATCATGCACAAGGATATACAGTAGCATTCACATCCTTCAACACAACATCTCCCCTGTACATGAGACAACAGGCTGAGAGGGGAAGGCAGCTGGAATGGGTGTGAGGTTGGCGAGGAAAAAAAAATGGGGGAGAAAAAAGGCAAAGAGTAAAGATGACAGTGGGGGTTTTCATAAAGAAAAAAACTGGCAACTTGAAATGGAACAAACCAAATGGAGCAAACTAATGAAACTCTTCTGATGTGGAGAGAGCGGAAGCAAGTAGAGACCGAAGAACAACCCACAAGCGGCGGAGCTGGAGAAAAAAAGACAAGGAAGGAAAAGCGAAGGCAAATCAAAAAAACTTCCAGATGAAATGCTGAACGAGCTCAAAAAAGGAGATTACAAAGAACGAAAGAGCAAAAAAGCCAACAAATATGCAACAAACTCAATATGAAGGATGCTAAGATAAATAGAGAACTACATGCAAGGAGAAATGATTAGGTAAAAACATAAGACGACGCATGCAAGAAGAATAATAATGCATACACAGGGAAAAAAAACACCAGCAACCAAAAAGGAACAGTAACTTAAATTCACAGAGATCAAAATGCAACAAAAAAAGAATGGGGCACCAAGAAAGGTAGATAACAAAAACTAGATTCTACTATTCAAAATGATTGTTGAAACTTGATACTTTTTGTGTTCTGAGGTACATACGAACAAGATAAAGAAAATGATACGCTTCACTGAAACAAACTAAAAAAATATGCTATGAGATTAGAACAGACACATAAAAAGTTTGAGAACTAACCGATTCATTAAAAACATTAAGATTTTACCCTTTAGGTTATTATAGCCTAATATTCTCTCTAATTTGTAGAGAAAGATTATTGAGGCTACAATATTCAAAAAGCTAGATCTAATCTACATGCAAAAATTTAACAAGAATTATGAATACATTAACTACCAAGATAGAACGATTTTGCATATGAATATATCAATGAAAGCTGTAGAAAATAAGAGAATACACTGTAATAAAAAATGATGAAGAACATCAACTTGAAGATCTAATATGCAATTGAAAAGAAGAAGAATGAAGGAACTTATTAAAAAATGAATGCATGCATAAGATTAAACCTAAAAACTGAAGAAAAGACAGAGAATATGCTATATAAAGAATGCAAGCAAGGATACAAAATTAGAAACAACTCATTGCAATATTTTAAAAAAAAGAATATATTATTCATGAACTGAAATTAGAAAAGGAATAACCTTTTTAACCATTAAAATATAATAAAAAAATAGATTATAAATAAAAGAAAGGAAAAAGGTTAGGATATAATTTTATAGCAACAAAATGATATAAATTTAAAAAAATGTATGAACCTAAATTTGAACTAAAATTTTAAATATATAAAATATGAAAAAAAATTAATAATATAGAATGAGAGAATTAAGATATAAATTTTAATTTTAATTTTTTTCAAAACATACTGAGATTTTGAAATAAATACGATAATAAAGAAAGGTAACCAATTAGATTTTTTAAGAAAATTAATCATAAATAGAGAAAGGAGATTTGAAGATAACTTATAAAAAGGAAAAAAAAATTGTTTTTTTTTTCAACAAAATAAGTAAGCAAAATACTCTCTCAAAAGTCTCCGATGTTGGAGTGCACAAAGATATAGTAGCCCCTTAACCTGAAAAACTCAAAAGATGATTAAACCAACCTACTCTGATACCATATTAGAGAAAATAATCAGATAAAGAGCAAGGAAATTGTTTAATCTAAGAGTTAGGTTTAAGAAGTGATACCATGAATAACGCAAAACTAAGCGCATACACCAAAATACAATTAGGCAAGGAGACAAGATTTTGAAGGGGAAAAAGCAAAAAAAAACCCCCGTGATAATATTATGAATGGGCCTAAATGCCTAGAGAGAGAGAGAGAGAGCTATGCTCTTACAATGATATTCAAGAAGTGAAGAATTGTGTCTAATATATGTGAGAGAAACAAAATCATCTCTTTAATAGAGAGGTGAGGAGGGGGTTACATTGTAACTCCCATTTCTATAGATGCCACATGTCATAAGTGTGTGAGCCAAGTGTAGGATTCCTCATAAGGAGGAATATCTAAGAATAATAAAGGATACCTTGGTTTATCCTAGTAAATATAACAACCAAGGAAAGATTAATTCTAACAATCAAACTGATATCCTTCAAGACCTGATTCAAAAAGATTGACTAGACAAAAAGTTTTATGTGATGCGATGAAACTGATTTCTAGCAAAGATTTGATGTAGTGCATTGAAATTGATACCTCCACCGA
Source organism: Thuja plicata (assembly GCA_018584345.1). NCBI lineage: Eukaryota > Viridiplantae > Streptophyta > Pinopsida > Cupressales > Cupressaceae > Thuja > Thuja plicata. The sequence goes on along the minus strand of MU223136.1, from coordinate 4,153,704 downwards.
TGTTTACAACTTGAATTTTGATAAGAGTGAGTAATTTGATGTGAAGCAATCAAATCACTCGTTCCAAGATTAGTTGATTTACTTATTTAGGACTATCAACTTGATATGATGTTTGATGAAGAATCCCCCAGCTATTGGGAATTCAATTTTCTTGATAACTTTATCAATTGCAGATTCAAATAAGAATTTTATAATGCCCCAATTATTAAAATAATTTGGTAACATGATCACTTGAGTAAGAATGATTGATTATGCCCCCTTGCAATCAAAATGGACATGATCTTTGCTTAATTTCCATGTGGAAATGTCCATATGAGAATGATAAGCTTCGAATGGAGATTTTGATTCCAATAGAAAATATAGTGACAAGAACCATGAAGAAACTACTTCTTATTTGCTCAAAATCAGACTCTGTAGGATGAAAATAGAGCCAAAAAGGTGCAATTGATGAGCAATAGTTTGGGTGAAATGTTTGAAATTAATTACCCCCAAAATGAGATTAAATAGGGTAAAGTATCAAAAATTACTATTCATTTTTACTATTGACAGTGAGGGAATCTCAGAGTTCAAAGAGAGAAAATGTCAATCCTTGTGGAGAAACATCAGTTCAAGGTCGTCTGGTGTCATCAGCGTCATACCCACTACCTTCTAGTGGTATTTAGTTGATAACCTCTTGTAAATTTTATCATTAATGATGGCTATTGAGACAATCTGGTATGACAACTTGATGGGGAGCTCTAACTCCTAAGAGATTTATTTCTCTTTTAAAGACCTTATCTTTGGTCTTCCTAGGGTACCTATCTCTACCCTAACTAGAGGATACTCCTATGGTCCCCTACTCCTATTAGAGCTTTCCACCAACTTCAAAGTCTCTTCCTATCCTTCTCAATCCAACTATGCACCCATAGGCTCAATCGAGCCAATTTGCTCCCAAATGGTTCTTGGAAATAGGAATAGGTATCCTTACTATTCCTTGTTCAATTTCAACAAATTTTGATCTTCTTTGATGGACTCTTCCAAAGGTTTTCCATCGAGTTCTTCCATTTCTTGATTTTAGGCCTTGTAGCCTTTTTCGCCCAATTAGGCCTCCTAGAAAATAAAATCTTTGATTTCCTCCAAATTATCCTTAGTAACCCACTATACTGACTATGGATTATTTATGAGGTCAACCTAGGCTCTAGGATTTTCTAGGTTTTAAGTCCCCAAGTTGTCCGTACATAGGACTTCTAGCAAACCCCTATTTTTAAAGGTTTCTAGGGCATGTAGTCTAGTTTGGTTTCTTTGCAATAGATGCTCTAATGGCCTCCTATGATCTTCTCCTTGCATACACATAATAAGGTCACATGCCCCTACACTCTTCCACCATTTATTGGATCAAACCAATCCATCTAGCAAGCTTTCTTGCCTCTGTACTGAACAAGCTCTTAACCATAGTACCAATGTACTCTCCTAGGGCTAGATGGAAAAATTAGCTCCCCTGTACACATAGACTCTAAAATACATATTTAAACTAATTAAAAATTCCCCTACTTGATTCTATGTGTCCATTTAAGTTCAACCACAGGAACTCAAGTGGGACTCATTTTCACATGACTGGCACTGAACCAGACAGCGAACCAGTGAAACTTAAAGAATTTACAAAATGATTAACAAAAGTGCCAAAATACCAAACTAACACCACACAGAGTAATTACATTACAAGTATCCAAGGCTCAATGCATTCAATCAATATATTCACATGTTTCCTTTCTAAAACACAATCCATACAATAGCACATCCAAACCTTAGATTATGGTTTTTATGGGATTAAATAGTCTATCCCCACATGTTTGGAGCCCTAGGTCAGGATTAGAACACCACTAAAGCCATTTCCTAGATTTTAGGAAATGTTGTCATGACAACTTTGCAAAAATTGCAAAGTTGTCATGAGTAACTTTTACAACTTTTGCTCATTTGATGTTCCACTAACCTAGCTTGCTCAATTCAACTCCAAATAATTCAATTAGACCTTAAAAAACTTAAAAACATCAAAATAACAATTTCCACTCCAATTTTGGGTCTTGGCCAACGTTTGACAAACATTGACTTTTCTTAGCACTATAAGCATTATACCCTATTGGGATACACCAAAACATGACTCTTAAGAATCCTACCTATAACACACCCTTCTAAGAAAACTTGGGACTTTATCACTAGTCCTTATTACCTTTGTGGTTGGATAGAACCACCTATAAGACAAAATTTGCAAAGATCTTCATGGAGACCTTAAGGTGCTCCTGCACCATTCTCCCCCAGCAACAAGAAAAGAAAGGTACCTTAGGTGTGACATACTCCAATCTAATACCATGCTTCTTAAAGTCACTTTCTGCTATCCAAGTAGCCCCTGACTCAGCTTGTTTCTCCCATTTGGCTATATGCTCCATGTAAGTCTTACTCCTATTATTATTCTTCACTCTTGAATCTAGAATTCTCTCTACTTGTGGCTTGATCTGATTAGGTTCTTGGAGTTCTACCACATCCTTAGTCACCTTTGTATTTTATTTCCCTCATCTATCTCTGGACGCTTGTACTGAATCAAGTCCTTCACATTTAAAATGGGAGAAGTGGACATATCCTTGGGTAGATCTATCTTGTAGGCATTGGGGCCATACTAATCCAACACCTTACATGGACCAATCCTCTTCATTTGCAATTTTCTTGGTATACCCTTCTATAGCCTAGCTTTGTTCAAAAATACCATCACCAAGTCTCCTATCTAAAACTGTAAGTCTCTTCTCCCTTCATCCTTCTTAGCTTTAAGCCTCTGATTTTCCTCCATCAATGTCTTTTTCACTTGCTCATGGACCTCTCTCATTGACTGAGAAAAATCATCTCCATGTCCACTGATACCTTTATAACCTTTTAGATCTCTAAGATCAAAAATACCCCTTGGATGTAATCCATACAAAATCTCAAATGGACTCTTACCAGTAGTCATGTTTTCACTGTTATTATAGGAAAAATATGCTTGTGGGATGACTTGTTCCCATCCTTGTCCATACTCCTTGGTTAAACATCTCAAAAAATTACCAAGGACCCTATCAATTACTTCTTTTTGGCCATCCGTTTGAGGATGATATGCAAAACTATGAGCCAAATTAGTACCCAATCTTTTACAGAGGGTTTTCCAAAAGTGTCCCATAAATTTCACATCTCGGTCTACAACTATCCTCATTGGAAATCCACAGATCCTTACTATCTCCTTGAAGAAAATGTGGGAAATGTGAATGGCATCATAAGTTGTTTCACATGGGATAGAGTGACTCATCTTACTGAATCTATCCACTACCACAAACACACTATCCAAACCAATTGGTGTCCTAGGTAGCTCCACTATGAATTCCATACTTATGCACTCCCATGGTCTATTTGGGATGGGAAATGGTTGGTAAAGACCTGCATTTGATGATGTCCCCTTTTCCTTCTGACATACTCCACATTTCTCAACATACCTCCTTATATCCCTCTTCATTTTAGGCCACCAATAGAATCTCTCCACTAGGTCTAGGGTCTTATTTAACCCAAAATGTCCACTTAAGCTACCATTGTGCTTCTCTTGGATGAGGTTCTCCCTCATGGAACCCCTTGGAACACATAGTTGTTTCCCTTTAAAAAATAAACCATTCTGTAAAGTATAGTCTTCATATTCACTATGAAAATGATTTTCAAAATCAGTACACACCTTATAGATCTCTGAGAAATCTGCATCTCCTTCATAAAGATCCTTGAATCCTTTAACCCCTGTGCTTTGGAACTATATTTATTGAACCAATAAGCAACCTTCTACTCAGTGCATCTGCAACCTTTTAGTTTACCCCCTTCTTGTGCTTGATTGTAAAAGTGTATGATTACAAAAACTCCATCCACTTTATATGCCTCAAACTAAGCTTCTCTTGTGTGTATGTATCTTAAGGCCTGGTGTCAATATATACAACAAATGCTTTTGGAAACAAATAGTTCCTCCACTTCTTAAGAGCTTGCACCAATACATAAATCTCTAGATCATAGGATGAATACCTAATATTTTCTTCATTTAACCTTTCACTTAATAAGTCCACCAGTCCTCCTTCCTGACTTAGTACTACACCCACTACTATGTTTCTAGAATCACATTCCACAATGAATAATTTATCAAAAGTTGGCAACATCAGTATAGTTTGGGTCGCCACTTCCTTCTTCAATCTTTTAAACCCTTCATTGGCTTCCTTGGTCCATATGAAATTTTTCTTGACTCCACCCTTTATGGTATCTAGGACAGGTGTACAGATTTCACTAAATCTTCTCACAAACTTCCTATAGAATTGGGCCAACCCATGGAATATTCTTGTTAGTAATAACTAAGATGCGGGGGGGGGTGATTCAGTGGCCTCAAAAATATTCCAATTAATCAACCCAAAAACTTAGTACCACAATATTAAGCCTCTAGTTATCTTCATTCCTATAAGATGAATGCCTTCAAATATACTTATCAAAAAACTACTGCTCGGAATTCTTTGTTAAACCTTATTATTTATGTTTACCAAATAGTAGTCTTTCAATTTACCAAAAAACAATAAATTACTTAGAGTATACCGATCAATCTAGATTAGCTATTTGTAATTCAAAAAACTAAAGTAATGACTCATAAACACAAATTAACACAGGGATTTTTAACGTGGAAACCCTATTAAGGGAAACACCACTTGGGAACGGTAACCCAAAATTTTTACTCTTCTGAAGTGAGCTCGGTGAAGAGCCAACCCTGTTAAAGGTTACAAACACACTGTTAGGTGTGACCTTGTTAGAGGATTTAAAAGATTAGTTTGTCACTTGATATAAGGAATTTTTATGCTACCTTCCTTGTCCAAACTCTTATGGTTTGTCAAATGGTATCTGACTTCTTATGCTATCTTCATGATCAAAAATTTTGATACTCCTTGGGATGTATCTCAATATAGAAAGGATCTTTAAATCTTGCTTGGTTAAGAGACTTTCTGAATCAATGGTTAAACTAAAATAATATGATTTGTTCACATATACAACTTATACTTGCACATTTTTAGATCTATTGTAAGCTCATAAAACCAATCTGATCAATATATCTTTTTAATACCTTTGCTCCACTTTGGTTCTACTCGGTGATGCTATGCTCTGTTGCTTGGTTTCCACAGAAATATTTAGCTCGTTCCTCAGCTTGATTGATCAGGACTATATGAATTTTTTCTTCATCAGTTTCTCTCTAGCATCCTCTTTTTCATTCAATCCCCTTAATTTGTAATGATTAAGTTGTCTCTTTATAGACATGATATCACCATTTTTTAGGTTCTTGATTTTCTTGATCTTGGCATGATCCACAATCTTAGCCAATCTAATTTAAAGAAAAAATCATGTTTTATCTCCTAGAGATATTCTTGCCAACTGAACAAAATAGCTTTAAATCCTTTACTTATCTCTGGCTTTATCTTGTCGATCAAAACAATGATAACTACTAGTTAATTCTATATTTAGCTTAGCCAGCTAGATATTTTGTCATTTCTGAACTCCAGTTAACTTTGGTGTTTTAACTCTTTGTAAGCTTTGGTCAACACTCTATTTCACCTTGGGCTTCTCTGTCAGGGTTGTCTATCCATCAGGATTATCTTTTCTTTGGTTTACACTGTGATTCTAGCCATCGGGTATGCTTGTGATTCTTCTCCCCAGTAATGCTCATTGGTTTTCTTGCTCAGGCATCACAATGACTTGACTTTCGGTTATCTCTATCCATCGGGTTCTACTAGCCGTCGGTGTTTGAAGTCACATAGTGAATATTTATCTTTTATGAATTACTGAAAGCATAATATTTATTTCTCTGATTCTCTGAAGTGTTTGACACTTTGATTATAACCGATTAGATTATATCAAGTTGACATCAATGACAATATAATCCATTAACTGATTTAATGTCTTGCATTATCTATCTGCATTTCGGTGATCAAATTAACATCTTCAAAAATTCAATTAGTTACATGTCATCAATCTCTCCCTTTGGCATTGATGGCAACACACTCCATTATCATACTATAATATTACTAATATAATGGGAAATATAACAGTTTCATCAATATTTCCTATTGTAACTATTAGAAATGTCTAGTTTTTGGTAAGCTCAAATAGCTTAGATTTGTTTCTTGCAGAGTGGTTTATTCAATCTTCAATCCCTTCACTGGATAGATGTAGCATCTTCCATCTCTATTCTTATATGTTCTCTACCTTGAATTTTCCTCTTCTTGATAATCTCTTTTTCCTTTGACATCAATCTCTCTCTTTGTATGAACTCTCTCCCTTTGTTACTTCTCTCCCTTAGATGGATATTTCATATTTAATCAATCTCTCTCCCTTTGAATATTGATTAACTCTTCCTTCTGATTCTCAAGAACTTCTCTTCATGGATAATGATATAGTATTTTCTGATAATGAGATAATTAATCTCTCCCTTTGACAACAATGCCAAGCAAGTTTCTTCTATATCATCTTTCATTCTTTATATAATATATTCCATGAATTTCTCTATCCATCAAAAATACAATGTCTCTTGTGTTTGGTGCATATTTGTACCTTGTTGTGTACAGGTGTATCTATTTCTATTCATCTCGGTGTTTGCATCAACATGAATGATCTTCTGATTATGTGTAGGTTGATGCAGCCTCCTAGTCAGCTTACTGACTGATAGACAAGGGTTGGACCCCTAGTCTCTATCTTAGGTTCTCAAATGTATCTTTCAGTAATGGATTGGTGAATCAATCAACTAATTGTTCCTTAGATTGAACATATTCCAGTATCACCTCCTTTTCTTGCACTTGTTCTCTTAGATAGTATATTTGATAGCAATATGCTTAGTCTTAACATGCATGACTAGATTTTTAGAAATTTTAATTGCACTAGTATTATCATAGTAGATAATTACTGGTATAAATAAACTTGTTGTAGTCCTCTAGTTCTCTTCTACTTTCCTTATCATTCTTTTCTGCAAATTCATCTATTTTCACATTTGCAGTTTCAATGATCTTGCTAGATGACTTGTTAATACATTTATAAGCCTTGCTTTTGGTTGAATACCCTATAAAGATACCTTCTTCACTTTTGAAGACAAGTTTTCCATTTCTATCATCCTTCAAAATATAACATTGACTACCAAATATTCTAAAGTAAGTTACATTGGGTGTATGACCATACCAAAGCTCATAGGGTGTCTTCTTTGTGTCCTTCAATTGTACTTTGTTTAATGTGTAGACAACGGTACTAATAGCTTCCCTCCAGAAAGTTTGAGTGATGCTCTTCTCAATCATCAATGTTCTTGCATAGTCAACAATTGATATGTTTCTCCTTTCAGCAATTCCATTTTTCTATGGTTTTCTCAGTGCATAAACCTGTCTTTTAATTCCATGCTCATTGCAATAGTTAGTGAATTCATCTAAAGTAAATTCCCCTCCTCCATATGACCTTAAGGATTTCAATTTCTTTTCACTTTGTTTTTCTACCATAGCCTTATACCATTTAAACATCTTGAATTCTTCTGATTTATTGTTTAAGAACATGAATGTCATCATTCTAGAATAATCATCAACAAAGAGAATATAAAAACTATCTCCATAGTAGCTCTTTGTTCTCATGGGTCCACATAGATCAGTATGGACTAATTCTAGAATTGCATTAGATGTATGGATTTTACTCTTGAAACCAGACTTTGTCATCTTACCTTTTTGACAATTCTTGTACATGATATGCTTGGGCTTAGTCATGCTTGGTAAGCCTCTGACATTCCTTCTGTTTCTTATCTTTATCATGTTGACAAAATTCACATGACACAATATTTTGTGCCACAACCATATGTCTATATTTCTAGCCATTAAACAAGTGGTGTTAGTGTCATCAAGATAGATAAGGTTACCTTTTGTTTTCTCACTGGTTCCGATCAACCTTCCTGATTCATTGAAGATCTTTGCCTTCTTATTTTGAAATGCTACTAGGTGACCTATATTATTCAGCTGTGAAACACTTAACAAATTATAATTCAGTCCTTTTACCTAGTAAACATTATCACATTCGGTCAGGTTATTCAACATTATAGTTCTGTTACCTTCAAATGGACAAGGTGTATCATTACCCATTCTTACTAGACCACCATTATAGTATTCAAAAGTCTCAAATTTTTTTTTTGTCACCAGTCATATGGTGAGTGCAACCACTATCTATGATCTAAACATCATTTCTACTAACCTTAGATATGAGTACAGTTTCTACATACCTTTCTTCTTCTTCGTCTGAATCATCCTTCATGGCTACAAATACCATCTCAGTGTCTTCTTTTGATTCGGTGTCAGTACCATCAACTCTGTTCTCAACTAGGTAACAAGCTCTCTTCCCTTTGTCCTTGTAGTCTTATCAGAGCCCTAGTTTCTACACTAGGAAATCTGGGAATTGTATGCCCATTAGGTTGTGTCTAGCTTAAACTAAAACTAAAACATAGACATGCTACACATATGTTTTGATGTATTGCTTTATGGTTTATTTATTTATTCTTTAGTTTATGTTTCAAGCTATGTGGTGAGATTTATATTATCTCTATTTGTTTCAGGAGTTATGCTTGAGACACGAGCAGCTAGAGGCCATGGTAGGGGTAGGTCTGGTTCCCATGGGGGAGGGCAATAGGCTAGCTCCTCCACTAGTGTGAGACAGGATAGTGAGCAGCATCAGGACAGGGGTGAGAAGAGGAGGGAGAATCAAGATGAGTTGGGGGCTTTGAATATTAGGCAAATCCTTCAGGCCATCCTAGATCACCTTCCTGAGAGAGATAGAGTGGAGCGAGAGGCATCTCATCACTCCGAGCAGCAGGAGGAGAGGGAGAGAGAGAGATCCAAGAGCCCTCATGGGAGGACTATTTCTGTGGATCCAGTAGTGGTTGCAGCCAACCACATGATATATTTGACGAGAGGAAAGGCCATTCCTTTTGCCGGATAGGATTCTGGATGAGAGGCAGAGACCTGGATGATTTCATTAGATAGAGTATTCGTGATGCATTCCTTTAGTAGCAATATTAAAGCGAGGTACGCCATCATGCAGTTGAATCATTTTGTAGCTATCTGGTGGAAGATAGAGGAGTAGAAGCTAGGAATTTGCATGGACACCATTACTTGGGAACTATTTCTTGAGAATTTTAGAGTGAGGTTCCTATCCGATCAGTGGAGGCAGTAGAGAGCCGATGATTTTCATAATCTTAGGTAGCTGACGATGACTGTGGAATAGTATGAGCATCATTTCTATGAGCTCCAGCAATATTCTGGATACAGTGATGATACCACATTGTTGGTACAAAATTTTGTACGAGGGCTTAACGCTCACATTGTAGGTGACATGAAGCTCTTTGAGCCAACGGACCTACGAGCTACGGTGATTAAGGCCACTTTATCAGAGGCAAACTTGTCATTAGGCCATGGAGGTCGGATGGGTGCTCCTACAGGTGGTGCATCTAGTTCCAAGGTTAGAGGTAATCAGTCTCGAGGGACTGGGAACTTCAAGGAATCCCCTAGTTCCTTTGCGAGTAATTAGAACTCACAGTAGAAGGTGACTCATCCTCAGAGTTAGAGTGGTGATACTCACCCTAGGGATTCTTGAGGTGGTTTGTGCACCAGGCGCAATCAGTATAGTCAGCCTACGCAAAGCATGTAGCAGAGTTTTGGTAGAGATGGTTTCTAGCAGTCGAGTGCACCCTCCAATGGGAGAGGCAATTTTAGAGGCACAGGGTGTTTCACTTGTGGTCAGTTTGGCCACATTGCGGTGAATTGTCCACAATGTGCTTCCCAATTTTTTGAGCAGAGACCTGCGACTTTCAAACCTACAGTTGGGAATGTCGGTAGATCTCATGGAGCATATGCAGTTTTGGATTATCATCCTCTAGTATATCATCCTCCTATGGTTGAGCTTGTAGGTAGAGGACCTGCAGCGGAGTTTCAGTTTCTGGTAGTAGGAAAGGATCCTCAGTGTTCTAACTAGAGAGCGGGAAAAGGTCCTATGGGATCTACTTGTTGAGTCTTATACGACTCATTAGGATGCTTCATGTTATGGGAAGTTGTATCCCTATTTGTTTCAGGCTTTCAGGAGTAAGCCTAATCCTAGGGGGGGTGGATGTAATACCCACTCATGTTTTTCTTTCTAGTTTAGGATGCTGTACTTTTAGGCATTGGTTTCAGTTGTTTGGCTGAATTCTTTTAGGCCACATTTCATGTGAGCGGATATTATTTCATTTGATGATGATACTTGTTTATGATGTCATGATTTTACCTTATGCATAGATAGATGTGATGATGTTATCTTGTTGATTATTATT
>MU223136.1:4092719-4139487 GCA_018584345.1 Thuja plicata | reverse complement strand
AGTTGTGTTTTTCTTTAAGTAATTCAACGTCATGGGACCCTTGAGTCGTGTAATCTATGTGAGTGTAAGACATGTGTATAAATGGTAATCGCTTCCGCATGATTGTATGTTTCTTTATGTTAACTTTCAAAAAAAAATTATTTAGCACACATAGTGACATGTTTAGGTTAATCTCTCTTGGGTTCCCTAGCAGGGCGTTACAAGTCTCGGGTATCTCTTTTGTCATATTGTCGGTTGCTTTGATAATCTCTGTTATCACCTCTATCAAACTTATTTTCATGTGACATGTCATTACTTCTGTCATCTTTTCTTCTCTTTGGACATCTTGCAGCAAAGTGTCCAACCTCTTTACAATTGAAACATACAAGTGGCAATTTACCTTTGTATCTACCTTTGCCTCTCAGCAATCTTCTTTCCATTAGTGCTTCAATCTCACCAAGTCCTTGATCCCCATTATCATTGTCACTATCATTTCTAATAGCATGTCTATGACTTGAATTACTTATTTTCAAACAAGATTTGAATGCAGATTCTATAGTAAGACACTATTACCAAAGTTATTCATCTCAAATGAAATCAGTCTACCAATTAGACTATCTAGAGTAACTGTATTGTTTGCAATTGCTCTCCTTTCTTGAATACCAGAAACTCTAATAGCATATACAGGTAGTAAGGTTCTTAAGATCTTACTTACCATTGTCTCCTCTTCAAGTACACCTCCAACTCCTTGGATAGTATTGACTACCTCTTTGATTCTATAGCTATACTGAGTGATATTTTCTCCTTCTTTCATCTTTAGGTCATCAAACCTCCCTCTTAGGCTTTATGCCTTGGCTCTTAGTACATTAGTATCTCCTCCATGTACTAGCTTCAACTTATCACACATTTTCTTTGTAGAGGTGGAGGTTTTGACATCTTCAAACTCATCATCAGAGAGTGATGAGGCAAGTTCTATCATCATAAAATTATGCTCATGTTTTTCTCTTAATTTCTCAAGAGTGTGAGGTCCTGTAGGAAACACATATTGAGTATCAAGGTTTTCAGTAACATCATTACCAATACTTGATAGGTGGAGTCTTATTCTGATTTTCCATGATGCAAAGTTGTCTTTATTCAACTTGGGCACATCTTGTATGTTCATCTTGTGATCTTTTTCTTGAGTTGTTAAACTCCCTTTCTAAGCACACAAGCTCTAATACCAATTGTTAGTAATAATTGAGTGGTGGGTGAATCAGTGGCCTCAAAAATATTCCAATTAATCAACCCAAAAACTTAGTACCAAAATATTAAGCCTCTAGTTATCTCCAGTCCTATAAGATGAATGCCTTCAAATATACTTCTCAAATTACTACTGCTCGAAATGCTTTGTTAAACCGTATTCTTTATGTTTACCGAATAACAGTCTTTCAATTTTTCAAAAAATAGTAAATTACTTAGAGTATACCAATCAATCCAAATTAGCTATGTGTAATGAAAAACACTAAAGTAATGACTCATAAACACATTGACACATGGATTTTTAATGTGGAAACCCTATTAAGGGAAAACCACTTGGGACCGGTAACCCAAAATTTTCACTCTTCTGAAGTGAGATCGGTGAAGAGCCAACCCTACTAAAGGTTATAAACACAATTTTATGTGTGACCTTGTTAGAGTATTTAAAAGATAAGTTTGTCACTTGATATCGGGCATTTCTATGCTCCCTTCCTTGTCCAAACTCTTCTAGTTTGTCAAATGGTATCTGGCATTTCATGCTATCTTCATGATCAAAATTTTTGATACTCATTCAAATGTATCTCAATATAGAAATGATCTTTAAATCCTACTCGGTTAAGAGACTTTCCGAATCAATGGTTAAACTAAAATAGTATGATTTGTTCACATATACAATTTATACTTGTAGATTTTTAGATCTATTGTAATCTCATAAAACCAATATGATCAATATATATTTTTAATACCTTTGCTCCAATTTTGTTCTGCTCGGTCATGCTATGCTCTAATTCTTGGTGTCCAAAAAAATATTTATCTTTTTCCTTAGCTTGATTGATAAGGACTGTATGAAGTTGTTCTTCATTAGTTTCTCTCCAGCATCCTCTTTTTCATTCAATCTTGTTAATTCATAATGAATTAAGTTGTCTCTTTATAGACATGATATAACTATTTTTTAGGTTCTTGATTTTCTTGATCTAGGCGTGATCCACAATCTTGGCCAATCTAATTTAAAGAAAAACTCATGTTTTATCTCCTAGAGATCTTCTTGCCAACTAGAGAAAATAAATTTAAATCCTTTACTTATCTCTGGCTTTATCTTGTCAATGAAAACAATGATAACAACTAGTTAAGTCTATATTTAGCTCTACTAGCTAGATATTTTGTCATTTCTAAACTCATGTTAACTTCGGTGTTTTAACTCTTTGTAAGCTTTGGTCAACACTCCAGTTCACCTCGGGATTCTTCGTCGGGGTTTTCTATCCATAAGAGTTGTCTGTCATTCAATTTACACTGTGATTCTGGCCATTGAGTATGCTTGTGATTCTTCTCGTCGGTAATGCTCGTCAGTTTTCTTGCTTGGGCATCATAGTGACTTGACTTTCGGTTATTTCTGTCTATCGGGTTCCACTAGTCATCTGTGTTTGAAGTCACATAGTGAATGCTTGTATTTTATGCATTACTATTTTTATGCATTACTGAAAGCATAATCTCTATCTCTCTAATTCTATAAAGTTTTTGACACTTTGATTATAACTGATTAGATTATATCAAGTTGACATTAATGATAATATAATCCATTAACTGATTTAATGTCTTGCATTATCTTTCTACATTTCGGTGATCAACTTAACATCTTCAAACATTTAATCAGTTACATGTCATCACTTCTCACTTCAGTCCCTGTCTTAGGAGTAGGCCAACTCAAAATGGTTTCAAATTTTCTTTTATCCATCTTCAAGTCACCTTGGGATACTACAAATCCTAGGTAGACTAACTATTGTTTCATGAATTCACTCTTCTCAAGGTTTATGGTTAACTTCTCTTCTTGGAGTCTCTTCAACACAAGTTCTATAGGCTTCATGTGCTCTTCTTTTTTGTTTTCTAAAGGTGAGGATATCATCTAGGTATACTACCACAAATACTCCTATGTAATCCTTTAGGACTTTGTTCATGACCCTCATAAAAGTACTATGTGCATTTGTAAGCCCAAATGGCATTACTAACCACTCATATAATCCCTCTATGGTTTTAAACACTGACTTATACTCATCCCCCTCTTTCAATCTCATATGATAATATCCACTTTTAAGATCAATCTCTGAGAAGTACTTAGCACCCCCTTAGCAACCCATTAAGTCTTCTATTCTAGGAATAGGAAATCTATACCTTATTGTTATCCTATTTATTTCCCTAGAGTTAGTACACATTCTCTACTTACCTCCCTTATTAGGAGCCAATACTACTGGAATAACACATGGACTGATGCTCTTTCTTATCAGACCCTGGTCTAAAAGCTCTTGCACTTGCCTTGCAATCTCTTTGTTCGGCTCTGGTGTCATCTTGTAGGAATATTTTTTTGGTAATGATGCACTTGGCACAAAATCAATCTAATGACTGATTTCTCTTTTTGGAGGTAGTTTATCTGGTGTCCCTTCACATATGATGTCCTTAAACTGATCCAAAAATTGTGTAACTTCTGTAGGCATAGGTGTTTGTTTGGGTGTCTCCTCCTCCTTTGGTTTCACCAAGATTTCATAACCAATTCCTTCTTCCTCCTTCATGTCTTTTAGGAATTCTTTCCCACTCATTAGAAGAGTATTGGAGTCCATCATCTCCACTATATCTTCCTTTATCAAAGACTATATCTTATAAGTTACTCCATTCTTCTTGAATAAGTACTTATTCTCCTTGCCACGGTGGACTACCTCCCTATCATGTTGCCATGGTATTCCTAGAAACATATGACATGCATCCATTGGTAGCACATCACAAATTATCTTGTCTTGATAGTTTCCTATGGTAAAATCAACCCACACTTGTTCATTTACCAATATAGTTTTCCCCTTATTCAACCAAGTTACTTTGTAATGACAAACATGAGGTATCTTAGTCAATTTTAACTTCTACACTACTTCCTCTGAGATCACATTATCATTAGACCTTGAGTCTATTATGACCCTACACACCTTGCCAAGAATCTTACACTTGACCCTAAAAAGATCCCTCCTTTGTTTGTTTTCATCCCTTGTAGGTTCTTTGATCAAAATCCTCCTAAGCATTAGGGTCTCTCCCTTCTCTGAATCTAGACTTATCTCAGACTTTTTGGTCATGTCTTCTTCTTGCACATATGCAATTTTATTTTCACCTTGTGAAGATGATGACTTATCTGGACACCTATAGGCAGGGTGACCCATTTGGCCACAATTATAACACTTCATTGAAGAAAAATGTGAGCTTCTTCCAAAACCACCTGATCTACCTCTTGTACCATTGTGAAAACCTCTTCCTATGCTATATCCTCCTCTATTGTTTGAATCATGGTTTTTTCCAACAAAATTGGAGTCTCCTTGGCCTCTGGTCTCATTTCTTCTACCACTAGAACCACCTCTATGTCCTCCTATAGAGTCTCTACCTCTTCCTCTACCCCTAGAGTTTGAATCTTTCTTCTTTCTAAGTTTTTCTTCCACCTTAAGGGCCATTTGAAAACAACCATGGATAGAAGTCAAAGTAAAGAGGCTTAACTCTTCTTGAATGTTCCACCTAAGGCCATTGAGACACCTAGCCACTTTAATGCTCTCTACCTCTTTAACTCTTGACCTAAGCCATAGCTTTTGAAATTCTTCAGTGTAGGATGCCACATCTAAATCTTTCTGTCTGAGATTATATCTCCTTTTGTGTAGTGGGATATCATAAATCTCTGGTAGGTATTTTTCCTTCACCTTAGCCACCATGGCCTTCCAATTAGATATTGGCTTCTTCCCTTGTCTTTCTCTTTCCTCTTTCAAGAACTTCCACCAAGTTAATTCTTGTCCTCTCAATCTTGATTTGGCTATCCTTACTTTATGTGCCTCTATGATTCTATCACACTGAAAGTGATTTTCCATACCCTCAATCCATTCCATCACTAATTTTTCATCCATTTGGCCAAAGAATACAAGGATGCCTTCTAATTCATTTCCACTTAGTGCATTGAGGGCTTTGAGGAAATTTTCATCAGGTAATGGAGGCTTGGTTCTAGTTCTACCTCCTCTTCAACTTGACTCTTTGCTTTGTCTTTATCTTCTCCTATCTTTTCTTTCATCTTTCTTGCAGTCTCTACAACTTCTGCCAACTTTTGCTTCATTTCCTCCATAGCTTCTTCTAGAATCCTATTATTGAATTATTGTTATGACAAGTCCCTTTCCAATTCTTTATTTTTCACTATGGTGCTTTCTCCAATGAATTCACTTCCCTCAGTCATACACAATTCACTTCCCAAGCCTTTCAATGGATCTGATACCACTTTGATGGGGACCTCTAACTCCTAAGAGAGTTCTTGCTCTTTTAAAGACCTTATCTATGGTCTTCCTAGGGTACTTATATCTACCCTAACCAGAGGACACTCCTATGGTCCCCTACTCCTTTTAGAGCTCTCCCCCAACTTCAAAATCTCTTCCTATTCTTCTCAATCCAACTATGTACCCATAGGTTCAATCAAGCCAATTTTCTCCCAACTAGTTCTTGGCAATAGGAATAGGTATCCTTACTATTCCTTGTTCACTTTCAACCAATTTTTATCCACTTTTATGGATTCTTCCAAATGTTTTCCATTGAGTTCTTCCTTTTCTTGATTTTAGGCCTTGTAGCCTTTTTAGCCAATTAGGCCTCCAAGAAGCTAAAATATTTGATTTCCTCCAAAATATCCTTAATAACCCACTAAAC
Organism: Thuja plicata; assembly: GCA_018584345.1. Classification (NCBI taxonomy): domain Eukaryota; kingdom Viridiplantae; phylum Streptophyta; class Pinopsida; order Cupressales; family Cupressaceae; genus Thuja; species Thuja plicata. The sequence continues at coordinate 4,133,571 of MU223136.1, read as the reverse complement.
TACTTGTGGATTCTTTATGAGGTCAACCTAGGCTCTAGGAGTTTCTAGGTTTTAAGTCCCCAAGTTGTCCGTACATAAGACTTCTAGCAAACCCCTATTTTAAAGGGTTTCTAGGGCATGTAGTCCAATCTGGTTTCTTTTCCTTCAATAGATGCTCTAATTTCCTCCTCTCATCTTCTCCTTGCATACACATAACAAGGTCACATGCCCCTACACTCTTCCACTATTGATTGGCTCAAACCAACCCATCTATCAAGATCTCTTGCCTGTATACTGAACAAGCTCCTAACTAGAGTAGCACTATACTTGCCTAGAGATTGATGGTGAAATTAGCTCCCCTACACACAAAGACTCTAAAATACATATTTAAACTACTTACACAGTCCCCTACTTGATTCCAAATGGCCATTGAAGTTCAACCATGGGAACTCAAGTGGGACTCATTTTTACTTGACTGGCTCTCAACCAGATAGAAAACCAGTGAAACTTAAAGAATTTAGAAAATGATTAAAAAAGTGCCAAAATACCAAACTAACACACAATAAATAAATTACATAACAAGTATCCGAGGCTCAATGCATTAAATCATTCCATTCAATCCATTAAAGGTCTGGATGAAGGCTCTGTTACAAAATCATAGTCCAAATCTTTCCTTTCCAAAACATAGACCGTACAATAACACATCCAACCCTTATATTAGGGTTTGTCTAGGATTAAATATTCTATCCCCACATGTTTGGACCCCTAGATCAGGATTAGAATACCATTAAATCCATTTCCTACATTTTAGGAAATGTTGTCATGACAACTTTACAAAATTGCAAAGTTGTCATGAGCAACTTTTACAACTTTTGCTCATTTGATATTCCACTAACCTAGCTTGCTCAATTCAACTATAAATTATTCCATTAGACCTTAAAACACTTAAAAAAATCAAAATAAAAATTTCCACTCCAATTTGAAGTCTTGGCCAATGTTTGACCAATGTTGATTTTTCTTAGCACTATAAGCATTAGACCCTATTGGACTACACCAAAACATGATTCTTAAGACTCCTACCTATAGAACACCCTTCTAAGAAAACTTGGGACTTTATCACTAGTCCTTATTACCTTGGTGGTTGGCTAGAACCACCTACAAGCAAAAATTTGCAAACATCTTCATGGAGACCTTAAGGTGCTCCTGCACCACAACCAATGCCCCAGGGTATGGCTACATATGCTAGGACATGTGAGGAGGAGGTAGAGTGGGGCCCTCATTTAAGATATGATATTGCACTTATTGAGAATCAATGGTTAGTACCTATTTGGTGGGATCTCACTCAGGATATTATAGATGTCGGTATGACTGCATATTATTCTGCATATTTTGCGTAGCATCATTTTCCATGATTGAACTCTCCTAATGAGGCAATTACTGCTATGGTAGATGCCAGAGATGATGATGATGATGAAAAAGGTGGTGGAGTAGTTAGGTCCCCTTCTCGCAGATTCTCCAGTAGTAGTGAGGATAGCGGTGGTAGAGGTGTTGGTGGTAGAGCTCCTGGTGGTCAGCCTAGATAGGTTAGAGTACAGATTATAGGTTCGACACAGCCAGTGGCTACCCATGTACCTTCTTCATCGCAGGTTCCTTCTTCATCAAAAGTGCCTCCTATTGTTACTTCTTATGAGACTCTGGGCATATCACAGATGCCATTTTTATCATAGGGTTTATCTTTGACTCAGATGCCATCTTCTTCATAGATGCCTCCTACTACATAGGTGACTTTGGCTACATAGATGTATTCATAGTTGAGAGTTATCAGGACCACGGGTATAGGTACTCATACTGGGATTCAAATTGGATTGCACACATGTACCCCACCACAAATGAGTACATGACATACATGTGTTCATATAGGTCCTCCCCGTTAGAGAGAAATATAGACAAGTCTGACAGGTGACCAGGTACCTAATCCTAGTATGACAGGTGTACCACCATAGGGTACATGTATGGTGACTTTGATTTCTTAGCTTCATAGAGAGAGAGAGAGAGAGAGAGAGTTTGCAAATAGGGACAGATATTTGGACAGAGCTCAGAGAAATGTCACATCAAGCTGCATACTTCTTAGCAGAACTAGATTCTACTGCCAGGGTTACTCCATTTTCACGAGCAGCAACACAGCCATTGGGTACCAGACTGAGCAGATCCGATGTTCCCCCACCAAGACCACTAGGAGATGATACCGAGAGTCAGTCATGATTTTCCTTGAGCCTTGTCTTCATTTTTAATGATGACATATTGATATTACTATGATATAGCACCATTTTTCCTGATTTATACAATATATCCCATGGACATTATTGATATATGATGATATTCTCTTGTTATGATTTCTTTGTATCTTTGTCACTGATATTTTATGCATTTTGAGATTATTATTATTATTATTCTTTGAGCACTTTTCTTTATTTCCTTATGTTGTGGATGCAAATGTATGGATGTATTTATTTTTTTATGTTTTATATGCATATATGTGATGTTATATTAATGCTATGGATGCATACGAAAATGGTTTAATGACAGTTAATGAAATGCAATTGACATGACTATGAAAATGATGGTTTTTATTTCAGTGATTAAAATACTCAATCATAAGAGAAATGATATTGTCTTGAATGTTTGAAGTTTTCTTTTCCCTCATTTATATTTATGTTATTATAGCCTTTCATAGTGCCATTTCTTAGAATGCCATGCTACTCATAGAATGCAATGAAACACTAGAATTCAAATGCAACTTTTATCCTTGTCTTTATTGTGTACTTAGATTCATGATTGAGCTTTAGCGGACCGCCATTTTGATACAACCAACACTGATACTCAAGCGATCATGTTAGTATGAATATCACTTTTCTCAGATACAAGTACGTACAATCATCACTAGTTCTTAGGCGACCATGATAATATGAATACTACTTGAGTTGGATTTTTGAATTAGTAAAACCACAACAAATAATTGCTTTATTCTGATCATATGAATACTAATGAGTTACATTTTAATATTGCATTTTGACACAAGCATCAAGATATGACAGATCGTGATGTCCTAAGCATCAATTGCATCCACAAACAAACAACAAACAACAAACAACAAACAACAAACAACAAACAACAAACAACAAACAAAGAAAATATCATATTCCTTCCTTGATCTTCTAGTACAATGACTCATGGAATATCACCGGAGATATGATAATCAACAATTGATAAGATAATAATCCTGTCTATCATAGGTGTTTTCTTTGGTCTCAGAATCAAAGCCTTTCATGTAGCTTTAGTCTTGTCATCATAGACAATGTCAAAGACCGATGTAGATAACAAGAAGAAATCAAAGAAAATATCATGCCACATGTCCTTCCATTTCTAGCCTTAGAGTATCATTGAAGCACTCTGGAGATATGATAAGCTAAAAACTGATAATAAACAAGCAGTCATTCAAAGAAAAATATCTTGAATCCTTCCTTGTTTCTGTAGTACAGATACATCATAGAGTTACTCAAAAATTAGAATTCATGAAAGCATACCACATGAATGGTCATTTGTGTACTTGTGTTTCTGATTGATATATTAAATGTTATCACTTGATGACAAGATGAGTGTTTAAGAAACACTAATTTTTTGGTTGATGTGTAAGGTGACTTGATCAATGGTCTTGAAAAATACCTTTCCTTGGTTGGTGATGTTTAAGAAATACCTTTGTTTTATTGATTAGTATTGAGAAATACCTTTGGTTATGATGAGTTTCCTTGAGGTAGATTGAATTGTCAATTTTCAATAAATATAAGATTTGATTCCAAACCATGGTGATTTTGGAAATGATTTAGCAAACAACTAGGAATGCGATCTTGTTTTTGCGGGTCCAGAGCTCCTAAAGCACCTGCTAAAGAGATATTCAAGAATTGATAGACAAAGCAGCGAGTTAAAAAATGACATCTATTTACTAGGTTTTGATCACTCCTAGGATTGCTATTTTTTCTACCAAGGCACATGTTTACCAGGTTTTCACCAAGCCATGATTTTTTTTTCTCCTTTTTTTTTTGTATTTTTCATTTTTCTTATTTTTTTAATGTTATCCAAGCGGTTGTTTGCCAGGTTTTCACGAGGACAATCATTTTTTTATCTTCTTTTTCTTCTTTTTAGGATTTTTTCAAGACTTTTTTCTTTTTTGTGAGTTTTTTAAAATCTTTTCCACTGTTCCATAGCTACCTACTTACAATAGTCTAGGCATAGAATCACTTCAGATGATTGGTATTGATTGGATTAGGAAGTGCGTCTCCTTCTTTGGTAGCTAAATGATAAGTCCTTGATCCAAATGTTGTTGTTATTATGAAAGGTCCTAACCAACTAGGCTCAAAATTTCCCTTCTTTTTTCTGTGTTGTTTATTTTTAGAATTTTTTCGTAGCACTAGATCTCCCACTTGAAACTCACAAGATTTTATTTTCTTATTGTATCATTTTTCCATCCTCTTCTGATATCCTTGTAGATGTTCAAAAGCATCTTGACATCTTTCAGCTAGCAGTTCTAAGTGTTACAATTATGAGACCCTGTAGTCATAATCTATGATCAACCCTCATAAAGATACTCTTAAGGATGGAATTTATACCTCAATTGGAAGAATTGCTTCAGCCCCATAAACCAAAGAATAAGGCATAGCTCCAGTTGGTGTTCTGATACTTTTTAGATAGGCCCATAAAGCCAGATTGATTTGAACATGCCAATCTCTACTAGAATCATTAACCATTTGTATTAGAACCTTGAGGATGTTCTTATTGGTTTCCTCTACCTGTCCATTTCCCTAAGGACAATAGATGGAGGAGAAATATTGAGTGATTTTAAACATGTTACAAAGTTCTATCACATCCTTGTTTTTTAATTGTTTCCATTATCTGTCACAACTGATGAGGGAAGACCATGCTGAAAAATGATATAGTTGAGGATAAATAGTGAGATTTGTTTTCTTGTTTCCATGATTTAGGGTATATCTTCAACCCATTTTGTAAAGTATTCAGTTGTTGTTATAATGAACTTGTGATCATTGGAGGATGATGGGTAAATTTGACCAATTAGAGCAAAGACCCACTGTTGAAAAGGCCAGTGTGTAATAAAGGGTAAGAACTCTCATTTTGGTGAATGTATAAGATTTCCATGTATTTGACACTTCTTGCAATATTTTAAGAATTTAACGACATCTTTCTCCATTGCAAGCCAATAGTATCCAATATGCAAGAGTTTCTTAGACAAAGTAAGACCATTTGAATGTGATCCACAAATACCTTCATGGACTTCATGTAAAGAGTTGTTTGATTATTCAAGATCTAAACATATTAGTAAAGTACCATCAAAACCTCATTGATAAAAATCTTCCTCTATGATCACATGTTTGGATGCTTGGAAAATAATATTACATTTTTGGTTTTTGGATATACCACCATGTAAAGAATTGGTTTAAAGGTAGTTATGGATAGGTCCATAATGAGGGGAATCACAACCCACAAGTTGGCATACTAACTTGGAGTCAGGATAGTTATAGGAAGGATAAGGTAACTCATCCACTAGGAATTCATATCGCGCCTAGTTATCTGACAATTGTAAAAGGGACATGAGATTAGCCATTGCATCGACTACTTGATTTTAGAATCTAGGAACCTGTTAAAATGTTATGCCGATGAAATATGCTTCAATTCATCCACCACATTTTTGTATGGGATGAGCTTATCCTCTTTATTCTAATATTCATTATTGATTTGGTTTATGATAATCTAGGAATCACCATAGACATGTAGTTTCATAAATTTCCATTCTAATGCCATCTTTAATCCATTTACCAAGTCTTCATATTATGTAATATTATTAGTACAAATGAATAAAATATTGTAGGCCTTAGATATTGTGTATCCTTAAGGTGAAATGAATATGATACCCACTCTAGATCCACGTTGTGTGAATGACCTATCAAAATACATCTTCCAAGTGTGATCTTTGATCATTAGGATTAATTCATCGGGAAAATAAATTGTTAAAGGAGTATCTCTTTACAATGGTGCATCCACCAATTGTTCCACAATGACTTTTCCTTTGATGGATTTAATTTCAACATATTCGATACCAAATTCATTGAGTATCATCACCCACTTAGCCAATCTACCTGTTAAGGTTGCTTTGTTTAAGAGATATTTTAGCGGACCAATCTTGGCCACCAACTTGATTGAATGTGTCATCATATAATGCTGGAATTTCTGAGATGCAAACACCCCTTCTAGACAATATTTTTAAATAGGTCTATAGTTAATTTTATATTGCACCAGTGTTTTATTGATGTAATAAATTTCTTGTTCTTTCCCATTTTCATCTTATTGTGCCAATAGTACCCCCAGTGAGGTATTAGTTGCTGAAACATATAATAGAAATGGTTTTCCCACTATTGGAGCCATTAGGATGGGTGGATTTGCCAGATATTGTTTTAGTTGATTGAATGATGTATCACATGCTTTGTCCCATTTATGTGTGATACCTTTATGCATAAGCTTGGTGAACAGTTGTGCTTTATCAACCAATTGAGCAATGAATCTATGGATTGACTGCAACTTGTCTTACAATGATCACACCTGACTAATATTTTTAGGTGGAGGAATTTCAATGATGGCTTTTACCTTTTGTGGATCAAACTCAATTCCTTTATCCGAAAAAATATAGCCTAGAATCTTTCCCAAGGTAACTCCAAATGCACACTTTTTTGGGTTTAACCTAAGTTTAAATTGCTCCATCTTGTCGAATATTTTAGCTAAATCTTGTAGATGATCTTTTTGATGATGATATTTCCCTAAAGTATCTTCAACATAATATTCTATGTTCTTATGCATCATATCAAGGAACATTGTTGTCATTTCTCTTTGATATGTTGCCCCTATGTTTTTTAGTCCAAATGACATGACGCTCTAACAAAAGGTACCACATGGACAAGTGAAAGCTATTTTATCTTATTTTTTGCAGCGATTTTTATTTGATTATATCCAAAAAATACATCCATTAGTGACGACATCACATACCCTCCCGTGAGATCTACAATGACATCTATGCTTGGTAAAGGAAAATCATCCTTTGGGAATGCTTTATTAACATCCCAAAAATTAGTGCAACAACAGATAAACTTGTCTATCTTAGATACAAGAACATTGTTACATATCCATTATGCATAAGAAAAAACTCTTATAAATCCTGCTTTTAATAGTTTTTCTAGTTTTGACTTTACCAATAGAGAAATATGTGGGTGTGTCTTCCTTAGTTATTTCTTGATAGGATTCACTCTAGGAGCCATAGATAAATAATGCATGATTAAATCAGCATCGAGTTCTGGCATGTTAATATAAGACCATGCAAAGTTTATTTTCTTTTCCAAAACTAATTATGTGAATTCTTGTTTCTTGTAGTCATATAAAGATTGAGAAATATGCATGATTTTCAATTTCTCCTTTATATGAAGATTGATTTGTTGATTTGGTTCAATGAGCATTGGAGACCGTTCCTAGGAGTGATCTAGGAGAATATCGAGTTTCCCATACTATAGCACCTCAGTGACATTTTTGATATCGGATACGTCCTTCATTTTTCCCTTTTTATGATCTGAGACTCCCATATAATGGTTTTCACCCTCAAATCTTTGATTGATTTACTTTTTTCTTTTGTGACTGAAAAAATTGATATCCTCTGTAGTGTTTGAATTCCTAGTGGAAGATTTAATAGGTTCTATTGCATTGAGATAACAAGCTATAGCATGGTCTTTAGGGAACATAGGTATATCCATGGGTGTAGACAAGGTCCTATCAATTAGGTCAGGATAAATGAGTTGAACGGTATCATTTGGGCTAGTTTCACTGGTTTTGAGATTTAGAATTGAATTGTGATCATCACATTCAAATGTATCAATGAGTTCTATAACAATGCCTTCCTAAAGATTGTTTAGATCAAGAGGCTCCTCACTATTCTCACTCAAGTCATCATCGATATTATGTGAACTAAATTCAAATGGTCGTATTCTTGAGCTTTTTCCTTCTTCACATCTTTTTGTATTGTTGAGTTATGTGTTTTCTAGGACTCATTGAAACTCTTCAGGTCCTATCAAGAGTCATGTATCTGCATCAATTATGTTGGGGATCATGATATCTTGTGAATCTATAGCCATGTTTGGATGATTGGTAGCATTGGAACTTTCTCCTCTCTCAAGTTGAGGTGCATATTGATGAATCAAATCTATCTCTATATCCATAGTAGCATAAAAAATTGAGTCCCATTTATATTCATTAGAATCTATATCAGTGGAATGTGGAAGATATAGAACATGAGTGGTTATTACCCTTTGCCCCCAGTTGCAATGACAGTTTTCTTCTCCATTGAATTATTCATCAAAGTCATTTTTGTGAATCTCATTTTGATTATCTTCAAGTGCTTGATTATCTAGTAGTGACATGTATGTTTCTTCATCCCTTTTTGTTTCTTGATCTCCCAAAAATGAAGAAATGTAGTGTTCGCCTTGATAACGAGGATTTTCATCATGAATATGTAATAATCATTCATATGATTAAGGTGTGAGTTTTGTTTCTTCATATTATTCTTTTTCCTCATCAAAAAATGGTCCATCTTGGATGAGGGGTATCTGCATGTCTTTTGTATACCCTATTCTAGTTTTGTCCTTTGGATCTCTGAATTATTTTAGAATTGGTTCAACAAGTCCCTCCTTATTGTTTCCTATGGGTCCTTGCTCTTGATACCCCATTCTTTGCATGATGTGTAGACCACATCCATATTTTTCAGTTGTTATTTCAATATGTTTAATGTCTTGATGACATTAATCCTTTTACTTGTATAGACATTTTAACACTTCATTGTCCTAATTTTCTTCTGCCACTGATTTACCTTTCACAAAAATTCCATTGTACATTGTTTGTGGTTTAGGTTTTTCTTCCATTTTAGATTATGATGGTCTCGCTTGTGATCTTGGTGATAGAGGTAATATTGTTACAAAGAGTATTTGATCAATCTTGTATTCCCCAATCCCATTATCATGCAATTTTAATTTCTTTTCAAAGTCTCTTAGCATTGTTGTGGTTGAAATTTTTGGGGATTGTTCTTTTGCAGCTTCTCTATTATGTGGAACCATTCTTTCATTAGATATACAGACATTATTACAAGATTGGAAATAACTTGTGTCAGCAGTACCAGTGATCTCCTCCCCATTGTATTTAAATTTTAAGCATTAATGAAAAGTGGAAGGGACACCTTGCATTTCATGTATCCAAGGCCTTCCTAGAAGAATTTTGTAGGATATATTAAGATCTAACGCCTAGAACACCACATTTATTTCTATGGGTCCCACTCTAATTAGAAATATTACCAGCCCTTTAGATGATCTTTCTTCATCATCATATGCTTTTATAGTTTATCCTCTTGTTAGGGTCAATATCTTCATTTAAAAATCCTAATGCTTTGATAAAACGTAAAGTGAAAATGTATAGGCCCTCTCCTCCGTCTATCAAGACTCATTTCACTCTATGTTTGTGAATTAGCACTTCTATATGTAGTGGCATGTTATGAGGGTGACTCAGGGTATTTTCATCTTCTTCACAAAAAGGATAAATAGTGAGGTGTAGTCAAGTGTCCAACCATGGCTTGGAGTTTATCTATGTCCAAATTGTTAGGAACATTCAATTTGACCAAGGATTTTTCAAAAATCTCTTTATGTCATGGAGAAATTTTGAGCAATTCAAGAATAGAGATTTGTGCAGGAGTTCTTTGTACTTGATCAACCAAACTATATTTAGATGAGAGTGATGATGGATTTTGTTTGGTTGATGTGGGTTTTGATGATGTAGGCAGTTTTGAAGAATCTCCTTTTAGTACCACTTTGGCTTGTCCTCTTGTTACTGCATTAGTAGATTTAGATTTTTGTTTATCTTTGATGATTATCACATTGATTCTTTGATCTAAATCCTATAACATGTTGATGGTGTTATCATGAGAGTATGCATAATTCACTTGATTTCCTTTTGCATTGGATGATTCTCCTTTCTCATAGTTAGGAAAAGGTGTTTTGAAAGCTGTGTGATCTTCATTTGTTTTGTGACCATTTGCTATAATGACTTCACTTACAATCAAGTATTGTAACAAGTGCTTGAGTTTCATACAATCATTCATTCTATGCCCTTTGTTTTGATGATACTCGCAATAATGTGCATCATTCCACCATTTCGGCTTAACTAGTGGTTCATAAGATCTTGATTCTGATAGTGTGATAACTATTAGGATTAGGTAATACTGAGAGGGGGGGGGGTGAATCAGTATTACAGTACTTATTCAAAAATTTCAACCAATTAAACATTAACCATATGCTTAGAGAAATGAAAAGAATATAGACAACTAACACAGTACTCATAACACCATAATTTTTTGTTGAGGAAACCCTTTTAAAGGTATACAACACCCTGTTAGGGGCCAACTAAGCATACAACTCTTACAATGTAATTATGTTACAAAATGTTCTTAGTAATGAAAAAAAAAAGCATCTCTAATGCTTAGATAGTTCCTGTTCATAGCTCATCAATGATCTCTGTCATCCTCTACTCTTCCATTCGTATCTCCTCAAAACATATCATCCATTCATGATCTTCGCTGAACAAAAAGATCATATATATATATATATATATATATATATATATATCTTTTCTCTTTTACCAAGTCGACTCTCTTAACCAAATATTACATAGTCGGCTCTCAATACAAAATACATTTAATAAAAAAAATATCAAATGCATAGTTGGTACTCTTACATAATAAAATTATATATTATCAAAAATCATAGCCCAACTCCAATTGCCAGGAGTCCACGTCATATTTTCTGAATCATCGCTTATGTCCAACTGCTCTATATCACTGTTATGGTGTTGTATGTGTGTCTTCAAATATCTCTAACTTTATGTAAACATTACCAAAAAAAATTTGATCTTAGGTGGAGGTCACACATACCCTATACTATCTTCCTCTAAGCTTGCTTGCCTAAACTTATCGATCTTGATCTTTGATACCCAAAATACCTCTGTATCTTTGCTTCTATACTTAGTCGATTTAAGAGTCACCAAAACTCAACTTCATAGGAATCGATCCGAAAGCCAAATGTGTTTCCATAAATGAAAACCAAAAATTGAATCATATCACACAAAATAGATCACTTTCCAACAATATCTCCCTTTGGCATTGATGGCAACACTTAACAAAAAAAAATAACTAAGTGTTCCAACAAAACAAAAATGTCTCTCCTTCTTTCTTCTATTTTGTTTTTCTCTTCTTCCCTTATACATTTTTCTCCTTCTCTTTATTAATTTTACTCTTCTATCTTCTCCCATTCATTTTTCTTCTCTTCTCCCCCTTTGACAACAATGACAAAGGTGTTTGTAATAACTGAGATGGGGGAGTGAATCAATGGCCTAAAAAATATTCCAATAATCAACCCTTAAAACTTAGTACCACAATATTAAGCCTCTAGTTATCTTTAGTCCTATAAGATGAATGCCTTCAAATACTTTTATAAAATTACTACTCCTTGGAATTATTTGTAAAACCTTCTACTGTATGTTTACCAAAAAGAAGTCTGTAAATTTACCGAAAGACAGTAAATTATCTAGAGTATACCAATCAATCCAATTAAGTTATGTGTAATGCAAAAAACTAAATTAATGACTCATAAACACATTGACACATGGATTTTTAACGTGGAAACCCTATTAAGGAAAAAACCACTTGAGACTGGTAACCCAAAAATTTCACTCTTCTGAAGTGAGCTTGGTTAAGGGCCAACCCTGTTAAAGGTTACAAACACACTGTTAGGTGTGACCTTGTTAGAGGATTTTAAAGTTTAGTCTATCACTTGATATTGGGAATCTGTATGCTACCATCCTTGATCAAACACTCACTTGCCCTGTCATTAGGTATCTGGCATCTCATGCTATCTTCATGATCAAATTTTTTGATACTCATTTGGATGTATCTCAATATAGAAAGGATCATGAAATCTCGCTCGGTTAAGAGACTTTCTGAATCAATGGTTAAATTGAAACAGTATGATATGTTCACATATACAACTTATACTTGCAAATTTTAAGATCTATTGTAATCTCATAAAACTATTCTGGTCAATATAACTCTATTTATACCTTCGCTCCACTTTGATTCTACTCGGTGATGCTGTACTCTATTGCTCAGTGTCTGCAGAAAACTTTAGCTCTTTCCTTAGCAAAATTGATCAGCACTGTATGAGGTTGCTCTTTATCAGTTTCTCTTCAGCATCCTCTTTTTCATTTTCTCCCCACACCAATTCATAATGAATTGAGTTGTCTCTTTATAGACATGATATCACCATTGTTAGGTTCTTGATTTTTTTTTATCTTGGTGTGATCCAAAACCTTTGCCAATTAGATTTAAAGAAAAACTCCTATTTTATCTCTTTGAAATCTTCTTTCCAACTGGACAAAACAACTTTAAATCCATTACTTATCTTTGGCTTATCTTTTTGATGAAAACAATGATAACTTTGAGTTAAGTCTATATTTAGCTGTGCCAGCTAGATATTTTGTCATTTCTGAACCCTAGTTATTTTTGGTGTTTAACTCTCTAATAGCGTTGGTCAACGCTCTAGTTCTCCTTGGGCTTCTCTGTCAGTTTCCATTATATTTTTGGCCATCATGTATGCTTGTGATTCTTCTTGTCGATAATGCTTGTCGGTGTTCTTGTTGGGGCATCATTGTGACTTGACTGTTAGTGATCTCTCTCCGTTGGGTTTCGCTGACTATCGGTGTTTGTAGCTGATCTCTCTCCATTAGGTTTCACTAACCATCGGTGTTTGTAGTCACTTTGTGAATACTTGTCTTTTATGCATTACTGAAAGCATAATATTTATCTCTCTGATTCTCTGGAGTCTTTGACACTTTGATTATAAGCGATTAGATTATATCAAGTTGATATCAATGACAATACAATCCATTAACTGATTTAATGTCTTGCATTATCTTTCTACATTTTAATGATCAACTTAACATCTTCAAACAATCAATCAGTTACATGTCATCAATCTCTACCTTTGGCATTAATGGAAACATACTACATTATCATACTATACTATCACTAATACAATATGAAATATACAGTTTCATCAAGCTTTCCTAATGTAACTATTACAAATTTCTGGCTCTCGAGAAGCTCAAAAATATCTTAGATTTGTTTCATGCAGAGTGGTTGTCTTCAATCTTCAATCCCTTTTCTAGATAGAAGTATCATCTGATGTTTCTTTTCTGATATATGCTCTTCCTTGACTATTCCTCTTCTTGATAATCTCTTTTTCCTTTGACAACATTCTTTCTCTTTGTCTAAACTCTCTCCCTTTGTTACTTCTCTCTTTTAGATGGATATTTTAAATGTAATCAATTTATCTCCCTTAGAATATTGTTTAACTTCTTCCTTCTGATTCTCAGGAACTTCTCTTCATAAATAATGTTATAGTCTCTCCCTTTATCATATCTCTCCCTTTTATATTATCATGGAATCATCTCTCCCTTTTATAATGAGTTCATCTCTCCCTTTGTATGATAAAGAAAATATCTCCCTGATGATAATGCCTAATGATAATGAGAACATCTCTCCCTTTGAAAACAATGCCAAACAAAAATAATTCTCCTTTTTTTATCATCTATATCATGTTCCATCTATTTGCATAATATATTCCTTGAATTTCCCTATCCATTGGCAATATAATGTCTCTAGTTTTTGGTGCAGATTTGTACCTTGCTATGTACATATGTATCTATTTCCGTCTATCTTAGTGTTTGCATCAACATGACTGATCTTCATATTTGGTATAGGTTGATGCAACCTCTTAGTCAGCTTATTGACCGATAGACAAGGGTTGGACCCTTAGTCTGTATCCTTCGGTAATGGCTTGGTGAATATGTCAGCTAACTATTCCTTTGAATGAACATATTAGAGTGTCACTTCTTTTTCTTGCACCTATTCTCTTAGATAGTGATACTTGATAGCAATATGCTTAGTCTTAGCATGCATGACTAGATTTTTTGAAAGTTTTATTGCACTAGTGTTATCACAGTAGATAATTACTGGTTCAAGAATCTTCATATTCATACCTTCCAACAATTGTTTGATCCATGTAATATTGGAGCAATTTGCAACAACATCCACATACTCATCTTGTGTAGTAGACTGAGAGATGCATCCTTTCTTCTTGCTTATCCATGTGACAAGTCTGTCACCCATGAAGAATGCTCCTCCAGTTGTGCTCTTTTGGTCATTAATGTTTCTGGCCCAATCAACATCTGTATAGACTTGTAGCTCAAATTTTCCTTCTCTTTTATACCATAAGCCATAGTCCTCTGTGTTCTTTAGATATCTCAGAATTCTTTTGACAACAGTCATATGTGATTCTTTGGGATTAGTAGAGAATGTTGTAACTATCCCTACTGCATGTGCAATATCTGGTCTGGTATGAACAAAACACATCATTTTTCCATTCATGGATCTATATAAGGTTTGATTTACCTCATTAGATTTGTCTTCTTTTGTTAGCTTGCATCCAATAGCCATAGGTGTTCCAACTAGTTTGGAATCTTCCATCTTGAATATCTTCAACACTTCCTTGATGTACTTGGACTGAGTGATGTAAATGCCTGCATCTTGTTGAAGAATATGTAGACCAAGAAAGAATTTGATCTCCCCAAATATAGACATTTCAAATTCCTTGCTCATTTCATTAGAAAAGGATTTGCATAACAATTCATTTCCCCCCAAAATGATATCATCAACAAAGAATTTAGCATTCAAAATATTACCATCAGTATCTTCTTTTAAGTATAGATTGATATTTTCACTTTTTCTAAAAAAAATTATGCTAACGAGATATGAGTGAAGTCTTTCATACCAGGCTCTAGGTGCTTGTTTCAATCCATACAAGGATTTATATAGTCTACATACTATGTTTCTCTTGTCTGGATTAACAAACCCTTCTGGTTGTTCAATGTACACCTCTTCTTCAAGTATTCCATTTAGGAATGCAGATTTGACATCCATATGGTATACCTTGAATCCTTTAAATGCAACATAAGAAAGTAAGATTCTAACTCCTTCTAGTCTAGCAATGGGTGCAAAGGTTTCACCATAGTCAATACCTTCTTCTTGTGCATATCCCTTGCATACTAATATTTCTTTGTTTCTAGTGACTTCTCCATTCTCATTCAGCTTGTTTCTAAATATCCATTTGGTACTGATGACATTGTTGTCATCTAGTCTCGGTGCTAGTGTCCATGTACTATTCTTCTAAATCTGTTCTATCTCTTCATTCATAGCACTGACCCATTCTTCATTCTCAAGAGCATTGTAAATAGATTTAGGCTCAAAATCATAAAGTAAACATCTGCTGTTAAGTGACTTACTTCTTTTTCTTTTTCTAGCCTTCTTGTCTCCTATGATTTGTTTATGTGGATGATGTCTTCTAACATACTTGGCAAGTTTCGATTCAGCTATGTGTTGATCATTCTAATTATCTTCTTCACCTTCATTTTTATCTCCGTTGTTTGGAACATCATCTTGAGGATTATCTTGATCATCAGTAATTGTAGCCTGATGCTCGGGTGCAATATTCTGATGCTCATGAGCAACACACTGTTTCTCGGGTAGAGTGTCAGGTTCTGTATAAAAAAACTTGTTGTAGTCCTCTAGTTCCTTTTTTCTTTCCTTAGCATTCTTTTCTGCAAATTCTTCTATTTTCACATTTGCACTTTCAATTATCTTTTTAGATGACTTGTTAAGACATTTATAAGCCTTGCTTTTGGTTGAGTACCCTAGAAAGATACTTTCATCACTTTTGGAGTCAAGTTTTATATTTCTATCATCCTTCAAAATATAACATTGACTACCAAAGATTCTAAAGAAACTTACATTGGGTGTATGACCATATCAAAGATCACAGGGTATCTTCTTTGTGTCCTTCAATTGTAATTTATTTAATATGTAGACAACCATACCGATAGATTCCCTCTAGAAATTTTGAGTGATGCTTTTCCCAATCATCAATGTTCTTGCACAGTCAATAATTGATCTGTTTCTCCTCTCAACAATTCCATTTTGTTGTGGTGTCGTTGGTGCAAAACCTATCTTTTAATTCCATGCTCATTGCAATAGTCAATGAATTCTTATGAAGTAAATTCTCCTCCTCTATCTAACCTTAAGCATTTCAATTTCTTTTCACTTTGTTTATCTACCATAGCCTTATACCATTTAAACATCTTAAATGCTTCTGATTTATCTTTTAAAAACATGACTGTAATCATTCTAGAATAATCATCAAAAAAGAGAATAAAATACCTATCTCCATAGTATCTCTTTGTCCTCATGGGTCCACATAGATCTATATGGACTAATTCTAGAATTACAGTAGATGTATGGGTTTTATTCTTGAAACTAGACTTTGTCATCTTACCTTCTTGACAATTCTTGCACATGATATGCTTGGGCTTAGTCATTGTCGGTAAGCCTCTAACATTCCTTTTGTTTCTTATCTTTATCATGTTGTCAAAGTTCACATGACACAATCTTTTGTGCCACAACCATATGTCTTTGTATCTAGCCATTAAAAAAGTGATGTTAGTGTCATCAAGATAGAAAAGGTTACCTTTTGTTTGCTCACCGGTACCAATCAACCTTCCTTATTCATTGAAGATATTTTCCTTCTTATTTTCAAAAGCTACTCTGTGACCTAAATTGTTCAACTGAGAAACATTTAAAAAATTGTAATTCAGCCCTCTAACCCAGTAAGCATTTTCACATTTAATCAGGTTATTTAGCATTATGGTTCCTTTACCTTCAACTGGACAAGGTGTATCATTACCCATTCTTACTAAACCACCATTATAGTATTCAAAAGTCTCAAACTTTTGTTTATCACCGGTCTTATGGTGAGTGCAGGAACTATCTATGATCTAGACATCATTTTTACTAACTTTAGATATGAGTGTAGTTTCTACATACCTTTCTTCATGTTCATCTGAATAATCCTTCATGGCTACAAAAACAATCTCAATGTCTTCTTCTGATTCAGTGTTAGTGTCATTAGCTCTATTCTCAGATAGGTAACAAGCTTTCTTCCCTTTGTCCTTGTAGGTTTGGGTATCTCTCTTGTTAGATTGTTGGTTGCTTCGGTAATCCCTACTATCACTTCTATCAAACTTCTTCTCATATGGTCTATCATTTCCTCTGTCATCTTTTCTTCTATTTGGACATCTTGCAGCAAAGTGTCCAACCTCTTTATAATTAAAACATACAAGTGGTAACTTACCTTTGTATTTAATTTTGCCTCTCTGCAATCTTCTTTCCATTAGTGTTGTAATCTCATCATGTGCTTGATCTTCATTATCACTATCAATATCATTTCTAACAGCATGTCTATGACTTGAATTAATTATCTTTAAAGAAGATTTGAATGTAGATTCTATAGATGGTAATACAATATTATCAAAGTTGTTCATCTCAAATGATATTAGTCTTTTAATTAGACTATCTAGAGTAATTGTATTGTTTGCAACTATTTTCATTTCTTGAATAGTAGAAACTCTAATAGCATATACAGGAAATAAGGTTCTTAAGATTTTACTTACCATTGTTTCCTCTTCAAGTATAGCTCCAACTCCTCAGATAGCATTGAATACCTCTTTTATTCTGCAACTATACTGAGTGATGTTTTCTCCTTCTTTCATCCTTAGGCCATCAAACCTCCCTCTTAGGCATTTTGCTTTGGCTCTTAGTACATTAGCATCTCCTCCATGTACCAGCTTCAACATATCCAACATTTTCTTTGCAGTGGTGTAGGTTTTCACATCTTCAAACTCAACATCAGAGAGTGATGATGCAAGTTCTATCATCATGTAGTTATGCTCATGCTTAACTCTTAATTGCTCAAGAGTATGAGGTCCTATAGGTAGAACATATTCAGTATCTAAGTATTGAACAATATAATTTCTGATACTTGATAGGCAGAGTCTTATTATGCTTTACTACGATGCAAAGTTGTCTTTATTCAACTTGGGCACATATTGTCTATTCATCTTGTGATCTTTTTCTTGAGCTATTAAACTCCCTTTCTAAGCAACACAAGATCTGATACCAATTGTTAGTAATAATTGAGAGGGGGGGTGAATCAGTGGCCTCAAAAATATTCCAATAATCAACCCTTAAAAATTAGTACCACAATATTAAGACTCTAGTTATCTTTAGTCCTATAAGATGAATTCCTTCAAATAATTTTACCAAATTACTACTCGTCGGAATGCATTGTAAAACCTTCTACTGTATGTTTACCGAAAAGAAGTCTGATAATTTACCCAAAGAAAGTAAATTATCTAGAGTATACCAATCAATCAAATTAAGTTATGTGTAATGCAAAAAACTAAAGTAATGACTCATAAACACATTGACATATGGATTTTTAACATGGAAACCCTATTAAGGGAAAAAACCACTTGGGACCAGTAACCCAAAATTTTCACTCTTCTAAAGTGAGCTCAGTTAAGAGCCAACCTTGTTAAAGGGCAAAAACACACTATTAGGTATGACCTTGTTAGAGGATTTAAAATTTTATTCTGTCACTTGGTATTAGGCATCTCTATACTACCTTCCTTGATCAAACACTCACTTGGCCTATCAATAGGTATCTGGTATCTCATGCTATCTTCATGATCAAAATTTTTGATACTCCTTTAGATGTATCTCAATATAGAAAGGACCTTTAAATCTCGCTCAGTTAAGAGACTTTCTGAATCAATGGTTAAACTGAAACAATATGATTTGCTCACATATACAACTTATACTTGTAGATTTTCAGATCTATTCTAATCTCACAAAACTATTCTGATCAATAAAACTCTATTTATACCTTTGCTCCACTTTGATTCTATTTAGTGATGTTGTTCTCTATTGCTCGGTGTTCATAGAAAACTTTAGCTCTTTCCTTAGCTTGATTGATTAGCACTGTATGAAGCTTCTCTTCATTAGTTTCTCTTCAGCATCCTCTTTTTCATTTTCTCCCCACACCAATTTGTAATGAATTGAGTTGTCTCTTTATAGACATGATATCACCGTTTTTAGGTTCTTTATTTTTTTTTATCTTGGCATGATCCACAATCTTTGGAAATTGGATTTAAAGAAAAACTCCTTTTTTATCTTCCTAAGATCTTCTTGCCAACTGGAAAAAACAACTTTAAATCAATTAATTATCTTTGGCTTATCTTGTCGATGAAAATAATGATAACCACCGGTTAAGTCTATATTTAGCTCTTCTAGCTAGATATTTTTCCATTTCTGAACTCCAGTTATTTTTGGTGTTTAACTCTCTGATATCGTTGGTCAACACTCCAATTCTCCTCGGGATTCTCTGTCAGTTTACATTATGTTTCTAGCTGTAGGGTATGATTTTTATTATGCTCATCGGTAATGCTTGTCAGTGTTCTTTCTGAGGCATCACTGTGACTTGACTATCAGTGATCTTTGTCCGTTGAGTTTCACTCACCGTGGGTGTTTGTAGTCACTTTGTGAATACTTGTCTTTTATGAATTACTGAAAGCATAATATTTATCTCTCTGATTCTCTGAAGTCTTTGACACTTTGATTATAACCGATTAGATTATATCAAGTTGACATCAATGAAAATACAATCCATTAACTGATTTAATGTCTTGCATTATCTTTCTACATTTTGGTGATCAACTTAACATCTTCAAACATTCAATCAGTTACATGTCATCAAAAGGTGCATACAAAGTAATAAAATTAGTGCTTGTTCACCAGTTTTAGAACATCATGAAAGGAATCTTCCAAGATCTTCACTTTTGTACTCCATGACTTAAGCAATAGTTAACTAACATGAATTAGTCCATTCAATGAAAATGATGCAGTCTCTACTTTTTTCAACTTTGTAGGCATAGAGTTAGTCAATGAATCTACAGTCTTCTCCAATTCTAATAAGTGTGCTTCAATTATAGATAGCTTAGGAGTGATTAAACTCTTTAGCAAATTGAATCTGGTCAGTACTATCCCTTTCTCAATATCCAATACATTTAGGTTTTCCAAAATTCTTGTTACTTCCTTGTTCAATTCTATTACAGATTGTGAAGAGCTTTCACAACTATCCATCATACTGTTCAAAGTTTCCCTGTCATTGGCAATGATGTCTTCAATGTTTTGAACATGCCTGATAGGATTC
Source organism: Thuja plicata (assembly GCA_018584345.1). Classification (NCBI taxonomy): domain Eukaryota; kingdom Viridiplantae; phylum Streptophyta; class Pinopsida; order Cupressales; family Cupressaceae; genus Thuja; species Thuja plicata. The sequence goes on along the minus strand of MU223136.1, from coordinate 4,113,229 downwards.
ATGCAGTAACTAAATAGTTTCCTTCCACGTGAAATACAACTCTTAGCATTTGTAGTAGTATTTTTCAAAATGCTCAAGTCCCATGAGATAGACTTGCAAACTTCGGATAGATTCTTCTCTGAGTATTTCTTTTCTGCCTTCTCCTCTATAATCTTTATCAAATTCTCATAATAACCATCAAATTCATCAAGTGTTATCTTCAGGTTTTCAATATCATCTCTGTACTGGAAAAAAATAGGTACTAGAAGAAATTTTTTCACAGTATCAATTTCTCTAGTTATTACCTTAACCTTTTTGCTCCAATCTCTCCTTGGATTTAGGAGTTGCAGTAACAACCAAATTTACTAGCTCATCTTCATCCATGAAATCAACAACAACATATGTTGGATTGTCTTTCCTTGCCAATAATGAAATAGAAGATGTGTTTACCTCAGTTTTGGTTTCATCTTTTTCTTCCTGTTCTTTCTGTCCTTTATCTTGTACTACTTCACTTTGTTATTTCTTCTTCTCTTCTTCCTCTTTCTTCTTTGTTTCCTTAGCAATTGTGTTGTCCATACTATTTGAAAATGGTCCCTTCTCATCATTAGAGGTGTCAAGTGACACAGGTACACAAAAAAATTAGAAATCTTGTTGTGTATCAACTCTGCTCTTCTTAGAACTTGCTTCAGCTGGTTTCAAACTTTCTCCCATTCCTAAGTGTGTAGGAAAAGTAGTTTTAGGAAGTGGAGTCTTCTCAAGAGTAGAGTTAATTAATATTTTCTCCAGTGCTTTCTAAGTCTCCTTAGTTATTTCATCATACTTTCTTGCCATAATTTTTAGTAGTCTAATCTTTGTTCTCAGTAAAGGTTTCAATTCTTTGAATATTATATCCCTTTGTTGTATAGATATCACAGGTAGCATATTGTCAATTTCCTGATTTATGATTGTTTCATCCTCAATCTATGCTAACTTTTTCCTTGTCTCGAATCTCCCATATAGTTATTCAGGTACACTTCCCTCAATTTCCAATAGAATCTTCTTGAAAACAAGTAAATGATTAACCACAATTTCTTCAATATTGATTTTTTCTGCCTCCTCATAATTTTCATAGTATTTTTTTATTGTAACTAGTTTTCCTTGCTTAATAGCTCTCTTCTCAATCATCTTCATGTCTGGCTTCCATATGTGGTTCTCACTTTAAGTTTTCTTCTATTCTCTCACAATGTTTTGTTCCTTAGGTAGTGTCTTCCTTCTAGATCTAGTGCTTACTCTAGGAGTAATATTTTCAGATTGTGATGTCTATTATGGTGGAGAGGAGGTGTCTAAATTAATTTTTGTAGAAGGTGCAACAACTATCATCACAAATTCATGATGTGGAAGGGCTGAAGTACTAGCACTTGCCAATCTAGAAGATCGCTTTGCCATTTTCCTTTTTAATTCCTTCAACTCTTCCTCTGTCAGTCCTACCTTAACACCACATTCATGCATAATGTTTTCAATTTTGCTTTTCCTCAGACCTTTAGTATGTTCCTCTCTTACCTTAGCATTTTTCTCCTCATAGGTTCCCCATCTCTCTTCAGATGTATCAATCTCAGATGTAAGAACATGTTCAACTTGGATGGTTTGTACTTCTGACCTTACCTCATATCCCATAGGATAACACCATTTCTTCCTTGGTGTGACTGCCTCAAAGCATACACAATCAATTTCAACCATGAAATAGATTGTATCCTTGTACTTCTCAACTATGTCATTAGGTATCCTGTATCTATCTTTCATCTGCTTGTGAAGGATTTTGATCATGCCAAATATTTCACCATCAACCCATGTATTGTTCTATCTTCTATAGCTCCACGTGATCTAAATACCGATAGGTATCCCTATTTTCCAACCACTAGGGTGCATGCCTGGGAATATGTGTTCAATGTGTATAAATATATGTACTAATAGTGAGCGAAATCTGAAGGTCTTCGATCTGTCTTTCTTTACCAGTTTTACATTCTCTAGAAATTGTTGTGCTAACAATTCACATAGGTTATATTTGACATTTTCTTTCACCATTATCCATGCCATCATCATAACTCCTGCTGATACCAAATTAGGTCTACTACTATAGTAGAATTTATAGACAAGTATCATAGAAATTAGTCTCACATCTTGTTGAAAGATGTCATTCATAGTCAATGCTTTCCTGTCCCATTTAGAGTGAGTTAGGGTTTTGACTTGCTTCTTCACATGTTTTTATGCAACAAGAATGATTCTTGTATTCTTCAATATAGTAATCTCATGTATTAAATCACTGCAAATATTCACAGGTTGCTCACCTATCCAAATGAACTGATCATGTACTCTGCTCAAAAATATCTTAAGCCATTCTTCTTCGTCAAATTCATACAAATCCAAAATTTTCATGATGCTCAATTGATTAATATGTTTGTATTCATCTCTCATAATTCCTTTTTCAGTCATATACTCCATCTTAGTAGAAATTTCATCAATACTGAGTGTATCATACTTACAATGAATGTAAGCCCTAATATCTTCTATGTGTAAAACTCCATAGAGTGTTTGAGAAAATGCTCCTTTGGGGTCTTCTTCACAAGACTTGAATGGATGTTTCTTAAAATTATACCTAGGTTGATCTACAACATTATAAATAATAGGTGCATCCATATCTAGATGATGTAAATACCTCTTTCACGCTGAATTTTGAGTTTTCTCTTTAATTGATAATGCAAGGAAAATGTAGGATAGACTGAATATCTCTTCTCTCTGATCTCCTTAGGTCACTCTTTGTCAAATGGTAAGGAAATTGATCATCATATGGTGCTTTATACAATGTTTAAGTTATAAAAGTTCACTTTACCCAATACTGTCTAGTCGGCTATAGATTTTGCGATCAAAATATATGCGTCGGCTGATGTTGCACTCTTAACTGTATACTCCATGATGTCAACCATGCTCATAACTAAGCTCACATGAGCTCAATCCACAAGTTACAAGGAAAAATATATTCTGATGTCTTTATCCAATTCTCCTCCTAAGGCCATAATTGGCTAATTAGGTTGATTCTTCTTTGCTACCATCAGGCGAAGATCCAGTAGCATGTACTGTCTCTCCCTGAACCAATGTCTCACTTGTTTCTTTGATCTTCCATATCTTACCTCTGTTGTTATCTTCTTCTTTCTTAAAACAACTGTGAAAATCATTTTTTAAATCTACAACACTCTTGTCAATATCATTTCTATTCTTCTGTGCATTCATAGGAGGTGGTACTCTTCTATTGTTTACTCAATTATACCTACAAAACTTTTCTATATGACTTGGATTATTGCATTTGTAAGATACAAGAGGTCTTCTTTCCTGATATACTTGCAGATTACAATACTTTGCAATGTGTCCAATGTTATTGCATTTGTAGCATGTAGGTTTCACTATAGGTTCTCTTCCATTGTCTTGTCTATATCTAGATTGATTAAGTTTCCTGCATTCTTCTTTCTTATGACCATATCCATTACAATTAAAATAATAACCAAAAAAGTTCTTAAAAGGGGCATTATATCTTCAATCTCTTTTCATGTGTCCAAACTTGTTACAACCAAAGAATCTACCTCTAAAAGGTCTAATACGCTTTTTAGGTTCTTCAATAGTAGGCTTTTCAACATCAATCTTTGCATCAGATTTCTCTTCCTAATTATTTGAGCATTCAACTTCATTGAAGCCAATACTAGTCATATCACCTTTAGGTTTCTGTCTATCTCTTTGTTCATCGATCAAATCACTGCTGGTGTGAAGTTTCTCAATGTATTTCTTTGCCTCAAATAGTTCACCTTTTATAATCTGATTGTATTTCTCTAGTTCTAGATACTTGTTCTTATAGTTGTCAGCCTCATTCTTCATTTGTTCTAATGCACTATTCAAAGTTTATTCAATATTCTTCTTAGCATCTTTTTGTAACTGAATCTCTTTAGTCATAGCTTCATTCTCAAGTTTCAAGGTTTCATTTTATTCTTCAAGTTGCTTCATCTCATCTGAATTGTGAAGGCATTATATTTTTCCATTAGTATACTTAGAGAAAAACATGATATGCCCCATTGGTTTATTCTACACCGATAGACAGGGTACAACACTATCTGATGCCAAGGTTAACCGACAAACACTATTAAGTGTTGTCCAAAGACAAAAAGGTAAAAGATACTCGATGAGTAACAACAGTGCTACACGATGAAACAATAAAGAAAGGAACCTGACAGATACAAGGAACCCAATGAACAGTTCAGTCAAGGAACGCCAACAGACTGCAAGTTCAAACTAACAACCAAGAAGCGATAGTCAGTTACATCCCGCAAAAAGTGGATCTAACTTTCCACATCAGATAAATCACTCAAGTTGTATTTATAACTTCTTGATTTTCTTTTAAATCCATTATGTGCGGAGGAAGCAATGTAATTGTTATTGTTTTAATTAGTTTTACTATTTTAAAACATGCAAACTAAAGATCAAGGTCAAGATGTAAACCTTGGATCTAAGAGTTAACATTGTAATACCTGAATTCCAAGATAGGTCAAATACTTGTATAAATAGATGCTCAAGCCATTGAGAAAAAAAGTTGATCAATGAAGATAGTAGCTACGGAGAGAAAATAAAAAATAGATAGAGAATTCATGCTGAAGAACACAAACAAAATCAAATCAGTTTTCAAGAACAGAATAGAGGCTACCAATAAGCAGAGAAAAGGTATTCATCAATCACTTAAGGTGATATTATTATTGTAAAAGCTTTAATGGATCTGTAAATTAGAAATAGTAGATTGCATACAGTCAGGTCAACATTTGTACTCATTCTAACAAGTGTAGTACACTAATGAAATCCTTTCAAGAAAGGTGGGCTTAACCGTCCTATTATAAATCTCATAACTGAGTGCACACTTAAATTAGTGTTGCTAAAGCTCTTAACATAGTAGATCTTAACAGGTCTCCACCTTAATACTCATAATAAGGTAGATCATCAGAAGTGATCAAATTGTAAGCCTTAACTGGCTCCCTTCCATTCTGCAGATAGTGAAGTTTTGTGGGTGCCATCCCCACCACAATTTTTACTTCCTAACAACAGTTTTTTGCGATACCATATCTTGTGTTATGTGTTTATCAATTTCATAAATGTTTCTATGAATGATAGAAAACTAACAAAGATTATGATCAAATAGTATATACATAAGAAAGAATAATAGTAATGGTTGGTAAATCAGAATTGAAAGATTACTAATGATGAATTTTGTAAAGTGTTAAAAGTTTTAGAGGCACTGATTCACCCCTCCCCTCTTAGTACTACTTCCCATTAATTCCAACAATTGGTATCAGCGCTGAGTCTCTTCTTGGAAATCTCAAAGGCTTAAGAGAAAAGATCTTACAATGGATAAGTACAAAATTGATAAGAATATTGAGAACAAGAGGCTGGAGATACAGATGTTCTATGAATAGTATAAAGAAGCGAGAATCAAGATGAGAGAGTTGCTAGATAAAATAAAAGGTATGGCTACCTGGAACAATGAAAAAGACTATCAAGAAGAAGAGATAACATATTTATTTGAATCTTCAGGATCAAATGCAAATAACACATCAGATACATCAGAAGAGAATGTCACAAATCTAAAGGAGATCAATCAACATCTAATAGATCAAATAAAGATGCTACAAATCGGTCAAGAGACCCAAATGGTAAGAATGATTGATGTGATGAGTTTTGCCTGACAAGATGAAATAGAGAGAACACTTGCAATTGATGATAGAAGGAAGATCTCATAAAAAATATAAGAAAAGGAAATGGAAATTCAAAGACATGCTTAGCATCACCATGATCTCACAAATTAGGTTATCCTTATGAGTTAAGAATCAAATAGAATAAATGTGGAGCTCATTAAAAGAATACAAATTATCGGTGAACTAAGAGAAGAAAATGAAAAGATAAAGCATGAGGTTAGAATTCAGTAACAACATAATGAGATTATCAAAAAGGCTGAAAAAAAAAAAAGAATGGATGACTTTCTTGAAGGACAACGAAGAGTCAACAACAACAACGGTATAGGCTTTACCTAAAATGGAGAATCATCAAATCCAAAGAATGTCTATGAAAATCCAAGACCAAGAAAGCTATCATGCAAGCACTGTGGAAAGCAAGGGCACACATCAAATGCGTGGAGAGGTAAAATGAAAGGTACTATTAAATCTACACCGACATCTTCATTCATAGGATTATGTTATAAATGTAACAAGAAAGGACATAAGGCTTATGAGTGCAAGAGCAAGATAGAAAATCCAAAGAAGGAAACCTACATGGAAAAATACTATCCTACATGAAAGATGAATGGGCACACATCTGAAGAATGCTAGAAAAATAAAAAGCAAGCATGGAAGCCAAAAGGTAAAGAAGTTCCTTATCAACCAAAGAGAATCGGTAATCAATATGTATGGGATTACAACACTTGGAAAAAATATATAGCATGTGGTAGATATGGTCACATTGCTGCAAACTCCATGAGAGCATGGACAAAAAGGTCTAGAGGCTGGTCAAACCCTGGAATGGCATGCTTACACTGTCATAAAGTTGGTCACCTCAAGAAAGATTGCAAGGACCGATTGACAGAAAAAAGCACATATCCAAATGGTAATACCATTGAAGATATCCGGAGGGAAAGAGACAAAATGTGGATAAAAGCTTCAAACAATGATGAAGCTGGGCCAAGAAATGCAAATGGTGACACCCCATCTAATGGATCCGGTGACACCACCAAATCCACTTGAGTTGAACAAGTAAGTATGGAACTGCACTATACCAAGTTATGTTTTGATCAGTTCCATTATACAATTTGATAGATAGTCAAAATATGCATAATCCAAAGATGCATACTACTTTACTTGTTACTAATCTAAGAATGCAACACCATTGGTAAATACTTACTGAAAATCATCGGTGAACACAATAATGAGTTGTTTACACTTACCAAAAATTGTTGGTCAATTAGTAACCTAACGACCATCGGTAAGAAAGAAAAGCTTAGAAATGGTCATGATAGAATACCGATATCTGTCGATAAAAATAAAAGTGGTTAACAACTGCCTGAAGCATCATGACTTTACCAATGATTATTTGAAACATTCTCCCGATGAAACCCATCTTCACGTCCTGATGGTTTATTGAGAATTTACTGCAAAGACTTAGGTCAAAAATTCTATAAATAGTCGATGGAAAAATTTCTTTTTTCACCCGTGATTTGAAGAGAAAGCAGAGCGAAAACCAAGCGATTGAAGAGAAGAAAGTAGAAGCATCTCCAGATCAATTCAGATTACAGAAAAAAGATTCTTCATCACTATTGTGTATTGAAGTAAGTACCAAAGGCACCGAAATATCTCTATCATTGTTTTGTCAAGAAAGCCCTAATTTTGAGAAAACCCTAAATACTTGAAAAACAATGGCAACCACATCAAGAACTGCTAAGTTGAAGAATGAAAAGAAGAATGTGGTGAGACTGATCAAGAATAGCACATGTTTAGAACCTAAGTACAAAATCTATCTAGAAATTGCATGGAAACCCGATGAAGCCGGTGCATTTTCAAAAATTGCACCTAGGGTTTTGCTCACAGAAGACATTAGGTCTTATATTCACTAGAAGATCGCAGAAATAGGTGATCTTGAAATGGATGAAGCTTTCAAGAAGCTATGTGATGTCGAAGGAAAATTGAAAGAAGAACACAAACACTTCAAAGTCAAAGGGTTAACCAATGCCCTACATTTCCTAAGGGAATTCAAAATAGAATGGATTAGGTTAGTCTTGAGCAGGATGCATGACATCAAACTATGGCTAGACCAGCCCAAACAAATAACCAAGGATGTTCTTCATGTTGTCACTGGTTATCCAATAACCAAAAAGCCTAGGGAACACAAGCATCCATCCATGAAAGAAGTTACAAAACTCACCAATGTAGAAGGAGACAACATAGGTCTCAAAGTGAACATAATCACCGATGAAGAGCTAAAATTTGGTGCATGTGTTATTGGGTACAAAATCTTTCAAGCTAGCAGAATGAACAACATTTCTGCAACAACAGTAAGCACAACTTAACAGATTGTAACAAAAGGAATTTAGATGGATCTGTGTGAGATCCTACTGAAACAACTTGATGAGAATATGATCAAAATTAGGTCTACAAAGAGAAACACATGTAAGTTTGGATCACTTATCATGTGTACATTTTTCTATTTTCAAGAATACTTTCCTTCAGTAGGAAAAGTTGTATGGGACACTACCAAATCGATAACCCACCAAATTAGTTAACTGATTAAGTCACTAGGAGACAACTTTGAGTCTGTTATGTCTGCATACTTCCTTGAGTTCAAGGAAAAGATGATGGAAAGAACTAGGATTCTTGAACAACTAGTTGAAAAACAAAAAGATGAGATATGTTTCATGGAATACATAGACTACACACATATCAAACTGGTTATACCAAGAACAACTTGGTTAGCACCATTAGACTATGAGATCAATATTGATCAAGATACAAGTGCAATTGAGGCACTGATCAATGAGCCCGTTGATAAGAAACAACCAAGGTTTGGAACATATGAGGAGGCCAAATCAAAGATAAAAAAGGCCTAGAAGTCAAGAAGACTGTAAAAAAGAAGGATAAAATGGTTAAGAATCTCAAGAAGATTCTATCGGTCTCAGAAGAAGAGCAGGATCAACATGAGGAAAATGATGAACAGGGCACCATCTGTGAAGAACTAGAAGAAAATAAATCAGATACAGATGATACTAAATCTGATACACCTCCATCTCCACCTCCTACAAAGAAGCAAGGAACAAGAAGTCAAACTACTACTACCAATACCACACCACTTAAGAAAGGTCAAGTAAGGACCTATATGAGGAAGCAACCAAAAAAAAGAACAAGACAAAAACCTGTCAAAACCACACCACCAAAGAAGAGAAAAAGGTTTTTTAGGACAAAGGCTAACTTGTATGACACCAAAGATGATGAGCTAGATGTAGTAAAGAAGAACTTTAGAAATCAAACAGTAGATGAAGCTACCAAATAAATTACTACTCATGGCACAATGAATGATAAAAAGATCAGACAATGGGATACACTGAATCCAAAGGATCAGAATAAAATACAAGAGGCAATCATAAAATCAATGATCAAGAACATGTATGCCCCTACAGAATTTGTAAATCAAATACCTAAAGAGCTAGGTAAAAGGATATACAAATAGTGGTCATATGCCTTGAAAATAGAGAGAGAAGCAAGAGAAAGAGTTCTTGTGAGACTGATACCTCCTGAATCTAAAGTTTAAGAGATAAGAGAAGTAATAAAGAAACACTCAAGTAAATTTGTAGCCAAAATAAGGGCTTACAAAGTACTAGAGAATAGGTTTATAGAACTAGATTCAATGATAGAACCAAATGGAGACATCTCTTTGATCTACCGACAGATTCAACAAGTGTTGACAAGAAATTACTTCTCACAAACACACCTCACAGAGATGAGGAGACAGATAATGCAATTCCTCAGCATATTGCTCTGGACAATCAAGAAAGTCATGATGAGCCTATTAACTTTGATATAGGCATGGATGATAATATCCAAGATATCACTCACTATGATTCTGACAATTATCTAAAGAAGAAAGATGATGTAATATTTATCACACTTAAGGATCAACAAAGCCATTAATTACTGCAGACATCAGATGGTAAGATAGTTGGCATTGCTATGAACAAGTGCAGGACACTTCAATCATGTACTCAAAATTGCAAGACCCTGCACAAGCTATACAAAAAGATGAGGATGTCACTACTTACAAGGTACTAACTGATGAGCAAGACACTAATACTAACAAAGCACAAGCCACAACTCAAAGTAACATGCCTGTCCTAATGAAGGAAATAAACATACTAGAGGGAAATAATGGATCAAATGAAAAGGAAACAAGCACACCCAAAGACAAGGGTGATGAAGAAGCCAAAGGAACAACAAATACAACTATAGAGAAAGCTGCAATCAATGATCAGAAAGATACATCTACTGATCATAATAAGAAATAAACTCAAAAGGAAATAGGGGACAAGCCTTTAGAGAAAGGTGAAGAAGGAAAGAAGGATGAAAAAGAAAAGAAATTAGGAGCACATTCTGTAGAAACATCCAAGGTTAATGAAGAGACGTCTTCACATAATCGACATGTGCCCACAGAGAAGAAGACACAAGATGCATCATCTACAAAACCTTCACCAAGCAATTCAGAATGAACAAATGAACTAGCTATGGTAGTTCATACATTTGCATCCCCTAAAATCTCAAAGAAGAAGAAAGGAAAGAATAAGAATCCAGTAAATCTGGATGAAATTATTGAGATTCCAGTCTATGATCCAAGAATATTAGATCCGACAACATTGAAAAAATATACAAAGCTCTGTGAAAGAAAAGCTATACAAGACAAGATGAAGAGAATGGAAAAAGAGGCCAAGGTACTGGAAGTAGCAAGAAATATACTTCAATAAATTGTACCAAACATAGATATTGATCAAAAATCTCCAATGCTTGATCAACTGGTTATACTCACAGATGTAATAACATCATAGAATACCAATGCTGAGAAGGCTATTAAAGAGAGACTTGAACAAAAGTATGAATTCAAGCTCGCAGAGAAAATAAGCCATGAAGTGGCACTGAAAAAGGTCAAGCTATTTGAATTGGTAAGTACAATTGATCTAATTATGTCAGAAGCTGTTACCTTAATAAAGAAATTGTGCACTTTAGATCTACTCACTCAGGAGTATACTGACAAGATAGCAAAAATAGATGTTGATCTTAAGTCTAGTGCATAGAATCTAGCCAACATAGAAGAAGCACTTAAATTGCACAATGAACAAATCATATAGGCTAGGAAATAAAGATAGGACATTAAGTTTGCAGAGATTAAATACAGAGATGAGCTCAATGAGCTCCAAATTAAGCTCTTACCGACACTTACACTACTACAAGAAAATCTGACATAGGCAAATACTCTAATTGCCACCCCTTAAATGTCTATCCTAGACAATATTTATGATATGCATGCAAGACTAGAGCTGCAACAAATGGCACTAGAACAGTTGAAAGAACAATGGGAGAAACTGCTAGAAGATATGAAAATTACCCATTCTAACATTTTTGACACATTGTAAGTTGCACATTTTTGTCACAATTTTGGCATATTGTAAGTTGTACATTTTTGTCATCAGTATCAAAGAAAGAGGGAATTTTATATGTACATCACCTCAGTTAAAAGGAGGAAATCATATGTATAGTGGAAGAAAGGGGAAAAAATGTACATACAGAGAATAAATAGTATACATGTACATATACATACACTATACTGATGCACGCAGTAAGGGGGGTTCATATTATGACAAGGATATAAACATGATGTATACATACCAAAAGAGTTTAGTATTATGCACATATCAGTTTTTGATACTAATGTCAAAGGGGGAGATTGAAGGCATTATATTTTTCCATTAGTATACTTAGAGAAAAACATGATTTGCACCATTAGTTTACTCTACACCAAAAAATAGGGCACAACACTATCTGACACCAAGGTTACCCAAAAAACACTGTTAAGTGTTGTCTGATGAAAAAAAGGTAAAAGATACTCGACAAGTAACAACAGTGCTACCCGACAGAACAAAAAAGAAAGGAACCTGACAGATACAAGGAACTCGATGAACAGTCCAGTCAAGGAACACCAACAAAATGCAAGTTCAAACCAATGACCAAGAACCGACAGTTAGTTACATCCCGCAAAAAGTGGATCTAACTTTCCACATCAAATAAATCACTGAATTTTATTTATAACTTCTTGATTTTCTTTTAAATATATTATGTGCGAAGGAAGCAATGTAATTGTTATTGTTTTAATTAGTTTTACTATTTTAAAACATGCAAACTAAAGATCAAGGTCAAGTTGTAAACCTTATATCTAAGAGTTAACATTGTATTATGTGAATTCCAAGATAGGTCAAATACTTGTATAAATAGATTCTCAATCCATTGAGAAAAAAAGTTGATCAATGAAGATAGTAGCCACAGAGAGAACCTAGAAACCAGACATAGAATTCATGATGAAGAACACAAAAAAAATCAAATCAGTTTTCAAGAACAGAACATAGGCTATTGACAAGTAGAGAAAAGGTTTTCATCAATCACTTAAGGTGATATTATTATTGTAAAAGCTTTAATGGATCTGTAAATCAGAAATAGTAGATTGCATACAGTCAGGTCAAAATTTGTACTCATTCTAACAAGTGTAGTACACTAATGAAATCCTTTCAAGAAAGGTGGGATTAACTGTCCTATTGTAAATCTCATAGCTAAGTGCACACTTAAATTAGTGATGCTAAAGCTCTTAACAGAGTAGACCTTAATACTCTTAATAGGGTAGATCATGAGAAGTGAGCAAATTGTAAGCCTTAATCGGCTCCCTTCCATTCTGCAGATAGTGAATTTTTTTGGGTGCCATCCGCACCGTAGTTTTTACTTCCTAATAGGAGTTTTATATGATACCATAGCTTGTGTTATGTGTTTATCAATTTCATAAATATTTCTATGAATGATAGAAAAATAATAAAGATTATGATCAAACAATATATACATAAGAAAGAATAACAGTAATGGTTGGTAAATCAAAATTGAAATATTACTAATGATTAATTGTGTAAAGTTTTAAAAGTTTTATAGCTATTGATTCATCCCTCCCCTCTTAGTACTACTTCCCATTGATTCCAACAAATTGTCTTTTTCTGAATCTTCTTTTATCTGAACCACAAGATATTGTCTCTGACTTCTAGAAAGTTTAAGCTGTTCCTTGAGTTTCTTTATAAACTTCTTATCTCTTCGCATGTTGAATCTTAATTCTCCATTCTCTTCTTTTCCTTTATCAAGGTCTTCAAGTGTAGCATCAAAGTTTTCTTGTAAACCATATGAATCCATTATGATCTCCATTAAGCTGTTAGAATTTCTCTCCAAGGGCCAAAATCTCTGATACCAATTGTTAGGATTAGGTAATACTAAGAGGGGGTGAATCAGTATTACAGTACTTATTCAAACTTTTCAACCAATTAAACATTAACCATATGCTTGCAGAAATTAAAAGAACATATAAAAATAACACAGTACTCATAACACCATAATTTTTTGTTAAGGAAACCCTGTTAGAGGTATACAACACCTTGCTAGGGGCCAACTAAGCATATCACTCTTACAATGTAATTATGTTACAAAATGTTCTCAGTAATGAATAAAACAAGAATATCTAATACTTAGATAGTTCCTGTTCATAGCTCATCAATGATTTCTATCATCCTCTTCTCTACCATTCGTATCTCCTCAAAACATATCATCCATCCATCATCTTCTCTCAATAAAAGGATCTCTGATATTCTCTTTTACCAAGTCGGCTCTCTTAACCAAATATTACATAGTCGACTCTCAATAAAAAATACATTTAATAAAGCAAATATCAAATGCATAGTTAGTGATCTTACATAATCAAAGTATAGATTATCAAAAATCATAACCCAACTCAAATTTCCATGAGTCCATGTCATACTGTCTGAATCATCGCTTCTTTCCAACTTCTCTATATCACTAATCTGCTACTGTTTGTCTATCAAATCTCTCTAACTTTCTGTAAACATTACCAAAAAAAATTGATATTAGGTGGAGGTCACACATACCCCATAATATCTTCCTCTAATCTCTCTTTCCTTAACTCATCAATCTTGATCTTTGATACCCAAAATACCTATGTATCCATGCTTCTGTACGTAGTCAATTTTAGAGTCACCAAAACTTAACTTCATAGGAATCGATCTAAAACCCAGATGTGTTGCCATAAATGACAACCAAAAAGTGAATCATATCACACAAAATAGATTAGTTTCCAGAAATAACCTTTTGAGAGATAATTTTCCGCAATGTTGATTCCAAAGATTCTCTAAGAGGTGTAAATATTCATTTAGGGCCATTAGGAAAAGGTCGGTTTTGCTGACTATTGTCTTGATTGATTCATTCATTAGAAACAATATTAGGAGTCTTAGGAGGAGTAGTAGTAGATATATTAAATGTTGGTTGTTTTGGTTTTACATTTTGAGCATCTACTACTCCATCATTGACAAGATTTTGATTCTTGTTCTAATAATTTGATTTTACTTGGTTTCCATTGTTATTTGTATTGAAAGAACCTTTGGTTTCTTTTTAAATTTTGAGTTCTCCTTTCCTTACTAGGGAATCTTTGATTTTAATTCCCATTTCAATCATTTTCTAAAATGTTGGAATTCATTTTAATTGTATGTAATTATTAATTTCTATAACTAAGTTATTCACAAAAATGTCCATCTTTTATGTTTCTAGAATCAATCGAGGATATCGTGCAAACATTCTTTGCCACCTTTGTAAGAAAGATAAGAAAGGTTCACCAAATCATTGTTTTTTATTGCATAAGTCAATCATCATTACAAGATTTTGAATATTTTATGAGTAATGCTACATGAATCTCTCTACTAGTCCTTCAAAAGTTTTTATTCCATGAGGTAATTTGGAGAACCACTTTGCTACTTTTCCACTTAAGCTGCGAAGAAAGAATATCATGAGGTATGTTTGATCATGAATTAACTCCATGATAAGAGTATAATCCTCTTGTATATGATATTGATGGTTTGAGACTCCTTTATTTTTGTTGTATTTGGGTATATCCACATTGGGTGGAAATTTTGGCATGTGTAGACTTTGATCAAAAGGCATAGGAAAAAATGCACTAATTGATTATTTTCTTGGAATAGTGTCCTTTTCTTTCTTCATATCATGGAGTTGAGTTTCTAATGATTCTACCTATTTGATAAGGAGAGTCATGGGTTTTTCCTCTTTATGTGTTTTAAGTTTTTCTACATCAAAATCTTGAGGTAATTTGATCCCTATCGAGGCTAGATGCATGAAATATTTTTTCTTGTTAGCCATTAGGATTTTGTCCATGATATTTTGAAACATTGTGTCTTTTTGGAATTTCTAAATCTATTCATCAGTTATTTCCTCTTAATTTTGAGTATTGGCATAATTGTCCCATTAATTCTCAATTCCATCCATGTTTTTGTTTTTGTTGTTGTTGTTAGTCTTTTTTTTTGAATCACTAGTTTGAGGATCCAAAAAAGGATCTTGATCTTGTTCTTGTTGTGTTTTAGGTATAATTCTTATCCAAGGAATGTGTTTAGTGTCTATTTGTTCAAAATGACCAATTATTGTCCACACCATGTAAGATTAGATGATTACCGATTTGCAAAGATGAGCAATGCATCACCTATAGTTTCAATGTTTGATGTACTAGCTTCACAATTGGTCAAAGTTTGATGAAAAATTGTTGATGTAGATTTGATAATGTTTGAGATCTTGATGAAGGTTAGATTGACCTTGATAGTGGTCTCTAAACAAGAAGAAGGTTGATATGACCAATTGAGAGTATTGTTAAGTGATTGAAACAAAGGGTAATTAGATTGATCTCCTAAGAACCAAGGTTTGATATTGAGCACTTGTGATGATTGTAATAGAAATAGATGTTTAAAATATTCAAGATTGAGTTTATTTTGATAAGAATAGCACAGAAATGACCTTTGTTTTAACCAACAAGAATAATAGGACCAAAGACAATGTTTTAGGACCCACGTTTTTTGTGCAAAGTGTGATTTTGTAAGAACTTGTATGCAAATGATTAACAACAATTTGTGAGATATTACCCATTTTTGGAGTACTTATAGGTGTTTTGAAATATTTAATTAGTGAAACACACATGCAAAGAAGAATGATTTTTCCTTGTCTTGATAGGAATTTTTGTGATTATTAGGGGTACAAACACATGTTTCCCTATGAAATTGGCATAGCATGAAAATATTTTCTCGTAGACTGTGGTATACACTCAAAAGCTAATCAGAATAAAAACATCACCAAGAATACAATGGCTCTAGTCATGATACCATAATATATGACTCCAAACTCTAATAACGACATGAAATGATGAGTATCTTGGGGAAATTACTATTTTCCTTACACAAAGATTATCACCTTTTGGGGGTGATTCAAGTAGCTTCTAATCCTAGAGTGTTAAGTAAGGATCTCCATTAAATTGTATCCTCTATGTCTGCATAAGTGTGATTGAGGCATATAGCCCCATAGAGCATCTTGGCACAAGTAGTCACATAAAATGTGATTGAGACCCTTAGGCCCTACTTTGTGTTAGACGTGAGCCATGAATAAGCTCAAATGCCAATCTACTCTTGAGGCTTTGGCCTCAAAGAGTATATTTTATTAACATGAGTTGGAGTGGTGTGGTTCACACCTCGTTCTCGCATGGGTCATCATGAGATATTTTTCCTTTGTTGGAAGGCCCAACTAAAGGTTAAAGTAGTAAAAGAGGATTGGTGACTTAGGAGTCTAGATTTATGATTATTCACGAGGAAGAAGAGCATACTTTCCTATCCATGTCATTTTCTCCTATCAAGCACACAAAAAACTTGTTCATTTTCTTGATTTAAAAATCAATTCTTAATTCCCCTTTTGACTTTATGATTTTCTACTTGGGAAAAGAGCATGATCCTCTAGTTGAATTAAAAATCAAACTTGAATCTTACTTTAAGATGCCTAAAATATAATTTAATCAAACAATTGAAGAAATTGATTTGTTTATTTCCCCCAATTTCTATCCAAAACCTAATTCGAGGTTTGAGTTTCTGAATTTCCAAAGGAAAAGAGCATAATCGTCTACTAAAATTATGAATCAAATAGAAATTGTATTAAGTTCTAAACATAGTTTGTTCAATGATTTTTGCAAATGGCAACCTACAATCACTCATTAGTAATTTTTGTGCATTTTATCCAATTCTCTCACCAATCATTCTTTGGCATGTGTCCTGCAAAACACATTAGGCTTCTTTAAAATGATAAGAATCACAAAACATCCAAGTTAGCTGATTAGTATTCATATTTGCCAAAGAATTAAACTGCATTTTCTGCTCTCGGGTTTCCAGACAATGAAATAGAGACTCAAAACAACATTTCCCAAAAATGACTAAAGAAGTATTGCAGATGACTAAATATCCTGTAGATGACTAAAGGTTAATTGAAAACAACTAAAGATCCCGCAGATGACTTAATGATTATCGAAAATGAGTAAAGGTTAATTTTATACCGTTTAGAAGCGATGACAAGACAACAACATGTGATGAAAGAATCTTCAAAAATGATGTAAGATCTCCTATAAATGACTAAAGGAAATCAAAGCTGATGAAAGAACTACTAGAAATATTGTTTTGTTGAGCTTTCAAAGGTATTTCTAGAATAGAGAGAAACTTTCATGAAAATTAGGGTTCTAGCCCCATGGTGGGCACCAAAATGTGATGTGTAAATGTTGTACCTACAAGAATGCTACACATAACCACTCAATACAAATTTATATCAACATGCTAGCATCAAATTTAACCAAATTGAACTAATAAATATGTCAAAAGCATCCTATTTCTTCCTAGCTAGAATATTTACAAGAATTACATAACATGCTCTCATATTAAGCGTGAATTCTTAGAAAATAGACAATCTAGGATGGAATATTTCATATTAAAATGCCTAAAATATAGGAAAAGATGTTTAATTATGCTCCATTTATGATCAAATGCATGAAATTGAACTATTTAGCTTGAGAATAAATGAACTAGATTATGCTAGAATTAAATTGACATTAATTCATTGGTAAAATGAATTATTCACCTATGTGAAATGAGCTAGAATGGCTACATTATCTAGATTTTTCTTGGAGGAGAAAGGATTCAAATTCAAATTCAAATTTGATAGTTGAGATGCATCCATGAGGGATGGTTAAAATCAAAGCTTAATTGATCCATGTTATTACCTCTTATTGGTTAAAGTTTTGACTTTGGAGGCAAGTTAAAGAAATATTAATGTTTTGATTTAATTAATTCCTTTTAATTAATTTCCTTAGCCATGTATTTTTTATTTTGATTTGATTTAAATGACCAAGATTAATTTTTGGATTGATGCCTCTTGGAAAGTGATCTTAGATTCTTGATTTTTGATGAATTATATATTTAAATCGATCTAGTTCAATTATATAATTGTGATTAGATTTGAATTGAAAGTATGGATTAGGACCCAGGGGACTTGATTTTAAATTAGGGCTTCTAAGATCATCAGACCAACTTCAGGTGATTATAGTAATAAGTGGTATCAAGGCTTGTTCATATGTTCAAACCTGTGCTTACACTGAGGGGAATTGTTACAATAGTCAGAAAGACTGATTGCACCCTTGATCTCCTTGGTATTATAGTGTAGCGACAATTCATGACATGGCTTAGCTGCCTCTTGTGTCTTCTATATGTCTATTGGTTGTATCACGCGTTGACATGTCAATCCTTTGGTGCAACTAAAACCACTATTTGTAACACTATAATCGACCATTTATCTTCCTAGTTTGTGCACTTTTTTTTTTAGAATTAAAACTTTTTCAAAGTTTTAATGTTGCTGTGAAAACTTATTGACAAAATTGACTCTACATGACTCCTAACCCATAAAACATATCCAATGAGGGAAAAATGATCCTTGGTCCATGATTTCATAGAATAGAACCCACATTTGATAATTTTTGTATGATTGATAATGCTATGTCAACATTTGAGAATATTTGGAAATATTGACATCTTATGCACCAATGAACCCAACATGACTCAATAACTATTGGAGATTTGTTGTTGTGCAGTTGATTGATTGTATGTTTGTCATTGATGACAACATATAATATATAGTAGTGATTCTGTATGTACTTATCAGAATGATGATATCAAGTCTTGCATGGATATATTTAGATTTTAGACATGTTTAGTATGTTATGTTCATACACGCATACTCAGATATGAAGTTTCAGTCAAGTTCTGTAATTTTGTTATTGACAGTTACAGTTCTAGAAGAGTATATGTTCAGAGCTGATGTATTTAATGTGTTTCTTGAGTTGCACCTATCTTCATGATATATGTGTTTATATTCATGATTAGTTATGAGTTAACTATGTTTGGTTAAATGTGCCTATCATGTAACATCAGGATCATGCTATTTGAGATGATTTGGTGAAACTGACTTAGTGTAGCGTCATGTCTATTCAGTTTGTGTTGTGCGGATGTAATATTGTTTGCATGCTTAGTTAAGATGAAAAATATGTTTTTGAAGTGTTTCCAAGAGCTGATATGACTCTCTACTTCAAAGAAGATACTTATAGCGGGTCGTTTGTAAACGCAAAGTGTGAATGATACAAAAAGAGACAGAAAATGTATAGAGAAGAATATCAGTTGTGGTTCATTCATCAAGAGTCTATCTGAAGAAGCAGTAGAAGATTATTATACATTGGAATTGATCAAGATAGTAGGTATACTCTAAAATTCATCATCAGATATAGTGCATATCTATTCCATAGAAGGTTGTAGCCTTCACCATTGAAGCAGTGAGCTTTTGGATAGTGAGTCCTCACCCCTAATAGGGTTCTTTGTAAAAGACTCCTAATAGGGTCAGACCCTTAACCAGGTCACTATACTTATTTCTTTGTAAAGAAAAACTCCTAATAGGGTTGCAAGATCTTATAATAGGGATTACTATAAATAAGTATAGTTCATTGTGGGTGCTAATTCCCACAGGGGTTTTTACCACTTGGTTTCCCCATAATCAAATTGTGTGTTGTGTACTGTGTTGTCTGAATGAGAATTTAATTTATTGTATTCTAAAGTTAATAAGAGAAAATAATTAAAGTTACTAATTGTTGGAAACAATTGTTTAAATTGTGTGTTGTCCTTGATGTTACGCAAATGTCATATCAGTCATCAGATAGAGTCTACCGAGTTCAGAATGTCATATCAGTCATCAGACAGAGTCTACCGAGTTCAGAATGTCATATCAGTCATTAGACAGAGTCTACCGAGCTAAGAATGTTTAGCAAAGTAGTTAACCGAGTCTATCGAGTTCAGACGGTAAGAGAAGCAATTTACAGAGTCTACCGAGCACTCCATAATACTATATCAAGAAGTTAGTTACTACCGGGCTCTCTCGGTCAACAAAGAAATTCAATGCTTACCGAGTTCAGTCGGTCATCAAAGAATATATGAAGGAAAAGTCAGTCTTTACCGAGTTCGCAGTACTTACCGAGTTCAGTCGGTTACCAAAGGATTTAGCAGAATCTGCAGTATTCACCGAGCATCAGATGAATATTATTTCTGGTCTGTGTCAGCCTCCAAAGGTTATTATTTGTGTTGAATATGTATGCTGCCGACCAATGTAATATGTAATTAATTGAAACTTGTAATTGGGCCGACTTGATAACTTGAAGGGTATATAAGAAAGATCAAGTTACGAATTCAAGTGTGCAAGTGCAGAGATGTGAAGAAGCAGGAA
>MU223136.1:4070933-4086742 GCA_018584345.1 Thuja plicata | reverse complement strand
AAATCCTCTAACAAGGTGGCAATTCAGTTGAATTGTTCTAAAGACCTCTCACAAGGCCACTCCTCACAGGGTGTTTAAATCCTCTAACAGGGTCACACCTAACAGTGTGTTTTGTAACCTTTGACAGTGTTGGCTCCTAACAGGGCTCACTTCAGAAGAGTGAAAATTAGTAACTAGTTACATTGGTGGTTTTCCCAAATTGGGTTTCCACGTTATATCTGGTGTTACTTGTGTCACTTGTGTTCATGTTATTTGTTTTATGCATATCAATAACTGTGAATGTTTAATGAACAATGAAAGGTTAATTTACCGAGTAATAGTAATATATATTGAAGACATCTAAGGGACTTGTGGATTTATTTTTGTGGTAACTGATTCACTCGTCCCCTCTCAGTTACTCCATCCATATTTCCAACAACTAATAACTGATTCACCCCACCTCTTAGTTATCCTTTGGGACTATTCTAA
This sequence comes from Thuja plicata, assembly GCA_018584345.1. Taxonomy (NCBI): domain Eukaryota; kingdom Viridiplantae; phylum Streptophyta; class Pinopsida; order Cupressales; family Cupressaceae; genus Thuja; species Thuja plicata. The sequence goes on along the minus strand of MU223136.1, from coordinate 4,086,274 downwards.
CAATTGGTATCAGAGCCAAGTGCCTTAGAAAAGAAGCCTAACAGCTTAAGGTAGATCAGATGGCTTACTTCAGAAAAGAGAGCCCTAATTTTGATGGAGAAAATTATCTGGATTGGAAAAACAAAATGATAACCCATCTACAGTGTGTTGGTTTTGATATCTTTGAGATAGCCACACAATAATTTGTTATTCCTTCTTTAAAATATCTATCAAGAGATGATGCTACTAGTAAACAAAAGGATACATTCACAACTAATGCAGTTTCCAAAGAAGCCCTTATAAGTGCACTTTCTGATAGTGAATTTTCTGAGATCAAGAAATTGGATAAGGCATACACAATATGGAAGTATTTAGAAGACATGTTTGAAGGAGATATTCAAGAAAAGAATGCACGCAAGAAGACATGGAAAAATAAATACAACAGTCTTGAGATGTTACCCAAAGAGAACATTAGAGCCTACAATCAGAGGATAAATGAAGCAGTCTCTGGAATCATAAACAATGGTGGAGAAATATTAGAAGAAGATATAATGGACAAGTTGTTAACTACCTTAACATTAGACTATGAAAATAAGATAAGTATTGTAGAGGAAACCATGCAATTCTCACAAGACTTCAAGAGAGAGACTTTGATCAGCAAAATCTCTGCATTTGAGATATCAAGATTGAAGACTGATCCTAAAAGTGAAACAAATTTCAAAGCCTCAGTCCATGGTAAGAAATCCTCACACATCTCTAGCCATAATGAGAAAGAAGTTGATGAAGAACTAGAAGATATCATTGCTATGATTGCCAAACAAGAAAAGAAAGAAAAGGAAAATATGAATGACAACTTCCATTCAAATGTTTTTCATGTAAAAATATTGGTCACTTTGCATCTAAGTGTCCCACAAGAGTCAAGAAGTTCAGATCTGATTACAAACCTAAATATAAGAAGGAATGTTACCATGTTGAAGAAGGTGTAACTGAAAAAGATTCAGGAGAGGATGAAATTAGATTCATTTCCCTTAGAGACATGGAAAGGTTGCTTGAGGAAATGGACATTGCAGATGAAAAGGAAGAACAAGAGTTAGCCCTAATTTCCAAAGCAGACATCAGAACAAATTGGATCATTAACAGTGGATGCTCTCACCATATGACAGGTGAAAAAGATAGATTTGTTCATTTAGACAAATACAAAGGTGGTATGGTTAGATTTGGAGATAACACTCCTAAACCTATCATAGGAAGAGGTTCTATCACTTTGGATGGAAAGAACAAGACATATGATGTTCTGTATGTTGATGGATTATATCATAACTTGCTAAGTGTTGGACATATACTTGACAAAGGTTATCATTTGGAGTTCAAAGACAAAAAGTGCATCATTAACAAAAAGGATGGAGACATTATTGCATCAGGCTCCAAAACAAAAGGTAATTTTTTTCAGCTCAATTCAGATGTAATTTGTTTTGTTGCAAAAGTGGATGACAGTTGGTTATGGCACAAGAGACTCTGTCATATCATTTTTGATAACATATTAAAGATAAGTAATGTCAAGGCATTCAGAGATATTCCAAGTATAGCAAGACCAGTTGACACAATGTGCAGGGAATTTGTTATGGGAAATCATGTAAGGAGCTCTTTTAGAAGCAAGAAGAACTCAGCTGAAAACAAATTAGACCTAGTACATATAGATTTATGTGGTCCTACCCAAACAAGATCATACTATGGAGAAACGTATTTCATTTTGTTTTTTGATGATTTTTCAAGGATGATGTGAGTTGCGTTATTAAAAGAGAAGTCAGAAGCCTTTGAAAAGTTCAAAATATTCAAAGCTAAGGTTGAGAATGAATCTGGACTAAAACTAAAATGTCTGAGATTAGATAGAGGAGGAGAGGTCACCTCTGATCATTTTTATGATTACTATGAAGAACATGGAATAAAAAGATAGTTGAGTGCTCCTAGAACCCTACAATAGAATGGGATTACAGAAAGGAGGAACATGATTATACTTGATATAGCACACACTATGATGATTGAAGGAAAAGTTGCACACACATATTGGAGAGATGTAGTAAATACAATAGTCTATACTATCAATAGAACTCAATTGAGGCCAGGCGCAGATAAGACACCATACAAATTTGGTTTGGTAATGTACCTATAGTGAAGTATTTTAGAATTTTTGGTAGCAAATGCTACATCAAGAGAGATGATGGTGTTGGTAAGTTTGATGGTAGAAGTGATGAAGGTATTTTCCTTGGTTACTCTACAAAAAGAAAAGCATATATATGTTTCAATTTGAGATTGAAAAAGATAATTGAAAGTAATCATGTAAAAATTGATGAGAAATTTATGGTTCAAGAGAGGTACTATGAATATGAACCTATTATTGAAGATGAACCTAGGCCTAGCAGCAAAGATACTATTATTGAAGAAATGTTTGATTGCATTGATGTCTCATGCAATGACCTTGAATCAAGTAGAGAAGAATCAAAATTTACAAAAGAAGAAGTAACACCTAAGGTTCCTAAATTAACATCTAGATACCACTCTAAAGATGATATCATTAGAGATCAGAGCAGCAATGTGTTGACTAGATCAAAATCAAAAGGTCTATCAATGGATGAAGAGGTATGTATACTTTCACAGACTGAACCCTTAAGTGTTGAAGATGCTTTTAATGATTCTGATTTGAAGAATGCAATGAAAGAAGAATTATATCAGATAATTAAGAATGAGATATGGGAATTGGTTCCTAGACCCAGTGACAGAAATGTGATTGGAACAAAGTGGATCTTCAGAAACAAGATGAATGAAGAAGGTACAGTACTAAGAAACAGAGCAAGATTGGTATGTAAAGGATATGCACAGAGAGAAGGAATAGACTACAATGATACATTTTCCCCTATGAGCAGACTAGAAGCCATTAAATTGTTCTTGGCCTATTCAACATTCAAAGATGTTTATAAAATGGATGTAAAATCGACTTTTCTGAATGGTGACTTGAAGGATGAAGTCTACATAGAATAGCCTGAAGGATTTAATCTTTTAGATAAACTAGACATGGTATGCAGATTGAAGAAAGCACTCTATGGTCTTAAATAGGCCCCAAGAGCTTTGCATGAGAGACTTGATGGTTATCTTACCAAGATTGGATTCAAGAAAGGTGCAGCAAATTGTAACCTATTCACAAGAGAGACACCTGATGGATTACTACTAGTTGCCATATTTGGTGATGACATTATCTTTGGAGGTAATGACAAGCTTAGTGTAGCATTTGCAAAAGAAATATAGAATGAATTTGAAACGAGCATGATTGGTCCTATAAAATACTTTTTGGGACTAAATGTAAAGTAGAAAGATAAAGGTATATTCATTAATCAGTCAAAATATGTGAAGGAAATTTTGAAAACCTTCAAGATGGAAGACTATAAGCCAGTATGCACCCATATGATAATAGGAAGCAAGCTTTCAAATGATGATGATTCCAAAACAGTTGATAAAACATTGTACAAATCTATGATTGGAAAACTCATTTATCTAACTCAATCTAGACCTGACATATCTAATGTAGTTGGCATTGTTGGAAGATTTGCAGCTGAACCCAAGTAGAATCAGTAGAATCACCTAATGGAAATCAAGAGGACATTCAGATATCTAATGGGAACTATAAACTATGGTTTATGGTATCCTAAATCAGATAATGTACAACTTCATGTGTATACAAATGAAGATTGGGCAAGATGTATTGATGATAGGAAGAGTACTTTAGGAGGAGAAGTATTTCTTGGAGATAGCTTGGTTTCTTGGATAAAAAAGAAGCAGAACTCTATTTTTCAGTCAACAATAGAAGCTGAATATGTTGCAGCAGCACTGAATTATTCAACCATGGTTTGGATCAAGCAAATGGTTAAAGACTTTGGTATTCAAGTTGATTATCCTATTGTTATTCATTGTGATAACACTAACACTATTAACATGTCTAAGAACCCTATGATGCATGCAAAGACAAAACACATAGAGATCAAGTACCATTTTTTAAGAGAAAAGGTTGCAGACAAAGAAGTGAAATTGGACTATGTGAGCACCAAAGAACAGTTGGAAAATATTTTCACAAAGCCTTTATCAAAAGAAACTTTTGAGTATCTCAGGGAGAAGTTGGGAATAATTCCCTCTCCTAAGTCTGATTAGATAAAGCAGCAAGAACATCAGTCCTTAGTGACTAATGAATGGTTGACTACTTTACTTTTGGAGTAGTACTTGTGCCTAATTGTTTATGGCACCCTTTTCCATTGATGTCAAAGGGGGAGTATATAGTAAGGGGGAAAATATACTCTGGGGGAGTATAAAAAAAAAAAAAAAGTCAGAAGAACTGAAGCAGTGTAGAGGAATCTTTGATGAGGATATTGAGAAGATTGTAAAAGAAAGAAGACACCATGTGTTGAAGATGTTTTTAATATCATATGTTTCCATCAATTTCAAAGGGGGAGATTGTTGGAGATTCGTTGCTTTGCAGTTGATTGATTGTATGTTTTTCATTGATGACAACATATAACATATAGTAGTGATTCTATATGTACTTATCAGAATGATGATATCAAGTAGACTCAGAGATGTGCTTATTATGTTATTTTCATACATGTAGACTCAAATATGAAGTGTCAGTTAAGTTGTGTAATTCTGTTATTGGCAGTTACAGTTCTGGAAGAGTATCTGTTCAGAGCTGACGTATTTAATGTGTTTCTTGAGTTGCACCTATCTTTAGGATATGCATGTGTATATTCATGATTAGTTATGAGTTAACTATGTTTGGTTAAATGTGCCTATCATGTAACATCAGGATCATGCTATTTGAGATGATTTGGTGAAGCTGACCTAGTGTAGTGTCGCGTCTGTCCAGTTTGTGTTGCACAGATGTAATATTGTTTGCATTCTTAGTTAAGCCAAAAAATATGTTGTTGAAGTGTTTCCAAGAGCCGACATGACTCTCTACTTCAAATAAGATACTTATAGCAGTTTGTTAATAAATGCAAAGTGTGAATGATACGAAAAGAGACAGAAAATGTACAAAGCAGAATATCAGTTGTCATTCATTCATCAAGAGTCTATGTGAAGAAGAAGTAGAAGATTATAATACATTGGAACTGATCAAGACATTAGGTCTACTCTATATTTCATCATTAGATATAGTGCATATATGTTCTACAAAAGGTTGTAGCCTTCACCATTGAAGCAGTGAGCTTTTGGATAGTGAGTCCTCACCCCTAACAGGGTTATTTGTAAAAGAATCCTAATAGGGTCAGACCCTTAACTAGGTCACTATACTTATTTCTTTGTAAAGAACAACTCATAATAGGGTTGCAATATCTTCTAACACGGATTACTATAAACAAGTATAGTTCATTATGGGTGCTAATTCCCACCGGGGTTTTTACCATTTGGTTTCCCCATAATCAAATTGTGTGTTGTGTACTGTGTTGTCTGAATGAGCATTTACTTTATTGTATTATGAAGTTAATAAGAGAAAATAATTAAAGTTACTGATAAATGATTCACCCCCCCTCTCAGTTATCCTTTGGGACTATTCTCACAATAACAACATGAATGGTTTATTATGACAAAAAACTGATTCAAAATATCAAAAATTATGATTTGAGCCTATTTCATAATTAGGAATAGGTGGCCCTATGCCATAATCCCCATTGACAAGAATATCAATTCACTTAAGTGAGGACCTACAATAAAATTGTGCTTGATCTTCCTATTCTTTGATCTCCAAGTGTTTCTTTCTTTTGGCATGCCTTTCCAATGTACAAGGTACTAGAAATGTACACCAACTTTGAAAGTTGCATCAATTTTATGCTTCATCTTCACCCTTGGACTTCCCATTCTCTTGCTTGAGTATTTGGAATAGTCAAGAAAAAATCTCTGCCTTATTCAACATTCTTTTCTTGATACTTGCATTGAAAAAAAATATAGTTAGTATCAACACCTTTCATTAAATTTTGTCCCTTTCTCCTTAGTGATTCCTGCCACATGACAAAAACTAATGAAATCATCTGCATCCTTTCATCAGTAACCTTATCATAAATATAATTACCATCATTCTCTTCTATTGTTTCACCAACAACACTGATTTCATCACGACCTCAGCCACTTCAACGTTATCAAGAATAAGAACTCTTTCAACAATGTCAACCCTCACGTACCCTTCAATTTTCTCAACCTATTCATTTTTTACCTCCTCTATTATTGTTGTACTCATTTTCCTTTTCCTCTTCTGTATGATCCTCTTGATGGTTCATGTAATATTCTCCTTGATTGTTAGGTGTCATTTTTTCATCTCTAGTTATATTATCTATCCTAGATTCATTCCAATTCTTTCTTTATTTCTCTAATATCTCTCTCAAACTCTATTTTCCTTGCACTCTCTTATTTCTTTTTCCTCTTCTTCTTTTATTCTCTTCTCTTTTCTAGATTCTTCCTTTGTGAACCCTCACCTTTCAAATAGCTCCTCAAAATATCCATCATACATTCTAGATATTGGAATTGGTTGCTGATGTTTTTTTTGGCATTCATGTTTTGTCACTGATGTCAACATATGTTTCTATGGAGACAAAACAGACTAGTTATTATTGTCTCTTGATGACTGACAGAAGTGTACAGGTATTGTATGATTGATTCATAATGATAAAAGATAGTGATGTCTATAGGGATATATTGTGATCTTATGCCTAAGTTCACATGGATTAATATTGTCTATTGGATGAGTTAAAGATTTTTTATTGAAGACTGGGTACTGGGTGGTGATAGTGATCTTTGACAGAGTTAGTCTCTATGTTTTGAGTATAACTTATGTGTGACGTGGATTCAAGTTATGCAAGCTTAAGGGATGGAAAAAGACATGTTAAGGAATGTTTTTTTTATGTTTTTCAGGTCATAGGACTCTTGGTGACATTAGTTGTGGCATGTGTTCTGGAGGAGACCTATTTGGGGCTGACTTCAAATATGAAGCATGTATTATGGATTGCGAGTGTTGATTACATATCTTGGACTGTATTTGATGAATTGTAATTTATGTTTACTTATTATAAGTACTATGTATATCTTAGAAAGGGGTTAAGTAATTATTTGTACATTGGGAAAGCCTAATCAGTCGACCTAATTGATTATTGTAATAGGGTATATAAGAGAGAGATTTTCTTGTTGGAAAGAATGATTGTGGAAGAGACAATAAAATGTGGAAGCTGTGAGCTTGTTTATGTGAAGCCTTTTGTATGTAGATAAGAGGTTTTGATTATGTTACCTCATTGGAACTAACCAAGCAAAGAAAATAGCTATCATATAGTTCATTGGATTATATATCTCTTATATATTTATATTTTAGATTGTAAGTCCTGAGGGTGGATTTAACCTTCTTTAGGTAGTGTGCCTGGGCAGTGAGCCCACTTTTACTATTGACTCCTAACAAGGTCTATCCTTTAACATGTACTGTATATTGTAATACATCAATAAGCTCCTAACAGGGCTATATTTTTTAATAGGGATACTATACTCTCAGTAAATCATTTGTGGGTCCTAATTCCCATTGGGGTTTTTCCTTTAAGAGGGTTTTCTCGACAAGAAAGGATTGTGGTATTCTATTGGAATTTCCCATGTTATTATTTGGATTAAATTTTTTGATGTATAAAGTTTAATGTTCAATAATTTGTCTCACAACTGATTCACCCCCCTCTCAGTTGTGTTTGTGGACTATTATTCCTAACATAAGAAATTCATTTTAACCTTTCTTCCATTGTGCTTTTTCCTCACCTAGGTCTCTTCTCCTCTCTACCTAGTCTTTTGGAAACTAGGTTATCCTCTGAAATTAAACTAACACAAAAACATAACCATACCTTCCTTTCCTAGAGTCTTCTAGTCTTGATACAACTTTGATGGAGAGGCAAGGGTTCCACTTATTAGTATTAAGGAACACTGAGAGGGGGGAGTGAATCAATGTTCTAAAACTTTTAACCTTATTAATATGATTCAACCATAAACCAAATGTAAAGAAAATAAACAAATAAATCATAAAATAAACATCCATGGAGTCATAACACCATGAGTTTTTCTTGGAAAATTGGTTAAGGGAAAAACCACTATGGGGATGGTATGCACAAATGATTACTCTATAGTAGTAATAACCTTATTAAAGGTTTGAGTAAAATAAGAGTGGAATGGGCATGCATTCACGCTTACAGACTAGAGCTCAGTTCTCAATTATAAAAGAGGGCTACAACCCTTAGGAAAGTACACCGCTTTACAATAAGTATTTGGCTACAATCCAAAATAGTGAACTAGAAATTAACATCACATATGCCTATACAATTTCATGTAAGCACACAAAATTTTATTTATTGATGTACAATCTAACCTTTTCTCATATACATTTCACATGTAAAAAATCCAACCATAACATCTCTAACCGTCACATTTATAAATCTACTCAAAAACATGATCTTATATACCTAATTGCAAAATTAATATCTCAACCAGTCGACCTCAAGAATCTAAAATGTAGAGTTTGAAGTTTTGGGAAAAAGCATTAACACAGCTTCCCACTAACCTTGATCAATACTATAAATATCTTCTACATGTCGACTCAATCAAAACAAACTAATAAACTGATAGATTAATCAATTTGATAGGATCTCTTAATGATCCACTAGATGACTATGACTGTTCTTCACTAAATACTAATTTCTGCCACTCAAAAATCCATCAATCAATAATATGAAATCATCAACTAGTGCAATCATGGAATAAGGTAGAAGATACCCTATAGAATCTTATGCTAACTACATAGCTCAAAAATCAAAGTCCACTGTCTATACCAATCCTTATATTGTAGCTTGTACACTCTCTATTTTGACACACTTAGCCAATTTAGCAATCTGACCTTCGGTAAATAAACAATAAGATAAGTAACCATAATAATCATGTACGTTATCCATCAATGAAAACATATAAGTTGTTGGAGATTTGCCTTTGATCCAGTGGTTGACTATATGTTTATCATTGATGATAACATATAGTATGCAGATGTGTCCTATATGTAATTCTCAGTATGGATATGTTGGAGCCTTGCACATTTATTTTTATGTTGTATAAATATTCATTATGCTATGTTCATAGACCCAGATTCAGTTGTGCAGTTGAAGTTGAGTTATGATGATCTATTTTCCAGTTACAGTTTTAGAAGATTGTTTATTAAGAGGCAACAATATTTATATTGTTTCTTTAGTTGTGCCTATCATTTGGATATGTGTATTTGGATTCGTGTTTAGTTATGACTTAATTATGTTTGGTTAAGATCTCTTAACATGTTTCATCCAGAGAGTGAAGTTTGAGTTAATTTGGTGGAGCCAACTATGTGATGTGACGCGTCTACTCATCTTGAGTTGTGTGGTTCTATTTGTGTTGCATGCTTAGTTTGGCTGACAAAGAAGTTGTTGAAGAGTTTCCTACAAGCCAAATTGATTATATCTTTGGAGGAGGACAATTATATAAGATCATTTGTGATTGAAAGGTGTGTGAATGAGAAGAAATTAGCAGAGCATAATGTTTGATGTACTGGGCCAGTAAAGCTATAACATTCATCTCTTGAAGATCTATGTGAAGAAGTAGAGTGTAAACAATTCACTGGAACTAATCAAGACAACAGGTCTAATTCAAAGTTCAATATCAAATATAGTGTATATCTGTTGTGTAGAAGGTTGAAACCTTCATCATTTGAGCAGTGTGCTCAGAGACAGTGTGTCCTCACCTCTAATAGGGTTATTTGTGAAAGACTCCTAAAAGGGTCCAACCTTTCACTAGGTCACTGTACTTAAAACATTGTAAAGATAAAATCCTAATAGGGTTGTAGGATCTTCTAACAAGGATCATTATACACTAGTGAAATTCTTTGTGGGTGCTAATTCCCACCAAGGTTTTTACCTATTTTGGGTTTCCCCATAAATACTTAATTGGATAAAGAATTTAATCTTGTTGTGTTTATGCTTAATGTTATTCTATACTTAATTTGATAAAGAATTGAATCTTGTAGATAACCGATTCACCCCCTCTCAGTTATGTCTTGGGACTATTCCTAACAATTGGTATCAAAGCCAAGTGCCTTGAAGATAAATTTTAACAGCTTAAGGTTGATCAGATGGCGTACTTTAGAAAAGAGAGTCCTAAGTTTTATGGAGAGAATTATCTTGATTGGAAGAATAAAATGATAACACATTTGCAGTGTGTTGGTTTTGAGATTTATGAAGAAGCTACTCAAAATTTTGATGTTCCTTCTTTAAAAGACCTTACAGAAGAAGATTCTACTATTAAACAAAAGGAATTATTCACCCAAAATGAAATTGCCAAAGAAGCCCTTATAAGTGCCTTATCTTATAGTGATTTTTTTGAAAAATTAAGAAAGTAGATAGAGCGCATAAAATATGGAAGTATCTAGAAGACATGTTTGAAGGAGATATCCAAGAAAATAATGCACATAGAAAGAAATGGAAGAAGAGATATAACAATTCAGAGATTCTATGTGAAGAAAACATCAGAGCATACAATTACAGGATTAATGAAGTAGTTGCAGGAATCATAAACAGTGGTAGAGAAATTACAAAGGAAGACATAATGGATAAATTGATGACTACATTGACAATAGATTATGAGAACAAGATAAACATTTAAGATGAGACTATGAAATTCTTGAAAGACTTCAAGAGAGAGACCTTCATCAGAAAAATTTCAGCATTTGAGATATCAAAATTGAAGACAGAACCTAAAAGTGAAATAACCTTCAAAGCCTTAGTCAATGGTAAGAAATATTTGAACACCACAGGTAATTTTGATAATGAAGATGAGGATAAATAACTAGAAGAATTAATTGCTATGATCACTAAGAAACAAAGAAAAGGAAAAGGAAAATATGAAGGACATTTACAATTCAAATGCTTTTCATGCAACAAGTTGGGTCATTTTGCATCTAAGTGCCCTATAAGAGTCAAGAAGTACAAAAAAAAATTCAAGCCTAAATATACAAAGGAATGCTACTATGCTAAAGATAGAGTGACATATGGAGATTTAGCAGAAGATGAAATTGGATTCATTGTAATTGAAGATATGGAAAAAATGTTTGATGAAATGGACATTGAAGATTAAAAGAAATCACAAGAATTGGCATTAATTTCCCAAGCAGACATCAAAATAGACTGGATCATTGACAACAGGTGTTCACATCACATGACAGGAGACACATATATATTTTTACATCTAGATAAGTACAAAGGTGGTATGGTTATATTTGGAGACAACATTCTTGAGCCTATCATAGGTAGAGGAGCTATCACTTTAGATGGAAAGAACGACACTGATGATGTTCTATATGTTGATGGTTTACATCATAACCTACTGAGTGTTGGAAAGTTTCTTGAAAAAGGATATCAGTTGGAATTCAAAAACAACAAGTGCATCATTAATAACAAAGAACGAGTTATGATTGCATCAGGTTAAAAGACTAAAGATAATTTTTTTTAGTTCAATTCTGAAGCAAGTTGTTTTTTTGCAAAAGTAGATTACAGTTGGTTATGGCACAAAAGATTATGTCATATCAATTTTGACAATAGAGTAAAGATAAGCAATGTAAAGGCAATAAGAGACCTTCCCAATATTGTAAGACCATTTGATACTATGTGCAAGGAATGTGTGATGGGAAAACATGTAAGGAACTCATTCAAAAGTAAACATAACTCAACAGAAAAAAAATTAGATCTAGTACATACAGACTTATGCAGACCTAGTCAAACAAGATCATACTATGGTGAAATGTACTTTATTTTGTTTGTTGATGATTATTCTAGAATGACGTGGGTTGCATTCTTAAAAGATAAATCTGAAGCATTTGAGAAGTTCAAAATATTCAAAGATAAAGTTGAAAATGAGTTTGGATTAATGATAAAATGTCTAGGATCAGATAGAGGAGGAAAATTTACCTTTGACAAATTTTATGAGTATTGCGAAGAACATGGGATCAAAAGACAGCTAAGTGCACCCAGAACCGCTCAGCAGAATGAAATTTTAGAAAGAAGAAATAGGATCATACTTGACACAAAACGTACTATCATGATTGAAGGAAAAGTTGCACACACCTATTGGAGAGAAGCAGTCAATAGTGCAGTCTATACTATGAACAAAATTCAATTAAGGCCAGACATAGACAAGACACCTTATGAACTTTGGTTTTGGAATGTACCAATAGTAAAATACTTTAGAATCTTTGGAAGCAAGTGTTACATCAAGAGACATGACGCTGTTGGCAAGTTTGATGCTAGAAGTGATGAAGGTATATTTCTTGGTTACTCTACCAAAAGAAGAGCTTATAGATTTTTTAACTTGAGATTGAAGAAAATCATTAAAAGTACACATGTGAATATTGATGAGAAGTTTATGATTCAAGAGAGATACTATGATTATGCACCTATGATTGAAGATGAACCAGGACCTATTAGTAAAGAAATAGTTATTGAAGAAATTTTTGACAACATTGATGTATCATGCAATGACCCTAAACCAAGTGAAGAGGAATCACACATAGCAGATGAGAATATCACACCTAAAGTTTCAAAATTCACATCTAAATACCATTCAAAAGAAGATATAATTAGAGATCGGAGAAGTAAAGTTATGAAAATATCTAAAGAAAAAGGTTTAATAGTCGATGAAGAAGTATGTTTACTCTCACAAATTGAACCTTTAAGTGTTGAAAATGCATGTAATGATTCAGATTGGTAGTAATCAATGAAAGAAGAGTTAGATCATATAATTAATAATGACACATGGGAATTGGTCCCTAGACCTTGTGACAAAAATGTGATTGGAACCAAGTGGATATTCAAAAACAAGATGAATGAAGATAGTACAGTGGTAAGAAACAAAGCAAGACTGGTATGTAAAGGATATGCACAGAGAGAAGGTATTGATTACTCTGATACATTTTCCCCTATGAGAAGACTAGAAGCTATAGAATTATTTTTAGCTTATGCAACATTCAAAAACTTTAAAGTTTATCAAATGGATATCAATTTAGAATTCCTGAATGGTGACCTGAAGGAAGAAGTCTACATAGAACAACCTGAAGGATTTACTTTATCAGACAAACCTAACATGGTATGCAGACTCAAGAAATCCTTCTATGGACTTAAGCAAACCCCTAGAGCATGGTATAAAAGACTAGATGGTTACTTGACAAAGATCAGATTCAAGAAAGGAGAAGCAAATTGTAACTTATTCATAAGAGAGACACCTGAAGAGTTATTACTTGTTGCTATTTTTGTTGATGATATTATTTTTTGTGGTAATGACAAGCTTAGTGCACATTTTTCTAAAGAGATGTAGAGTGAGTTTGAAATGAGCATGATTGGACCTATCAAATACTTATTGGGATTAAATGTACAAAAAAAAAAGGTATATTCATTAATCAGTCTAAGTATGTGAACGAAATATTGAAGAAATTCAAGATGGAAGATTGCAAGCTAGTAAGCACCCCCATGATAACAAGAAGAAAGATTTCTAAAGATGATGATTCTACAATAATTGACAAGACACTATACAAGTATATGATTGGAAAACTCATATATCTTACTCAATCAGACCAAATATTTTTAATGCAGATGGCATTGTTGGAAGATTTGTAGCTGAACCTAAACAAAATCACTTAAAGGCAATAAAAAGAATAGTTAGATACATAAAAGGGACTATAAAATATGGTTTATTGTATCCTAACTTAGAGAATGTATAAATTCATGTGTATACAGATGTCTATTGGGCAGGTTGTGTTGCTGATAGAAAGATTACCTCAGGAGGAGTAGTATTTCTTGGAAATAGATTAGTTACTTGGACAAGCAAGAAGCAAAATTGTATTTCTCAGTCAATAGCAGAAGTAGATTATGTAGAAACAAAATTAAATTGTTCTACATTTTCATGGACAAATAAAATGATAAAAGACTTTGGAATTTAGATTGATTATCCTATTGTTATTCATTGTGAAAACACTCGCACTATCAATATGTCAAAGAAGCCTGTGATGCATGCAAAGACAAAACACATTGAAATAAAATATCATTTTCCAAGAGAGAAAGTTGTAGAAAAACAAGTAAAATTGGATTATGTGAGCACTAAAGAATAGTTTGCAGACATATTCACAAAGCCTTTACCAAAAGATACTTTTGAGTATCTCAGGGAGAAGCTGGGAGTAATTCCCTTCCCCAAGTCTGATTAGAATTTGTAGTAAGTGCATCATTCTGTTAGGGTTTTTTCTTGCTGAACTTTCAAGAGGTGCTTGAATACTTGATTAACTCTATGACTCCCAATATTTTTAACTAATGACCCAAGAAAGAGAAAAATCTAATTGATGAGGATATATGATAATATTTGGGGAAACTTATTATCACCTCCTTCTTTTTAGGTTCCACAACACCTAGGCAGGTATTACCTATATATAATTACTATCTCACAGTATTAGTAAATGTGGATACTGACTTGCTTCTTGTTTATTGTATTATCTTATAAATTACTCTATATAAGACTGAGAACAACTTGACACAGAGCTTAACCATGAAAACTATTGAAATGATAACAATAAAGAGTAGTGCTTTAAGGATGTTCATCCTTCTTCTTTTTTAGTTCTTAGAACTTAAGAAGGGTAACCTATTTTAATCCTCTCTTGAAGGGATTAGTAAAATGAATTGTATATCTTGATACAATTACTTAAACTTATCTGTGTCTGACTGTAAATGTAAGAGATTTGTATATTTTGAATTACTTGGATGATGATAATCCACTTGACGGATTCTAGACTAGTGCCTATCGTTGGGCTATAGAGTCAAAGATGAAAATCCATAGAAAAGTAAATAAAGCTATTATAGATTTCCTTACAACCTATATGAAACTCAAGTAAGATGCCTTAAAAATTACCCTGTCACTTCCACATTACTATATCAAATCCTTAGATATTGTTATGCTCCCTAAAAATACTCACAAAACTTAGTTCTTCCCTTGAAAGAAAATTGTAAGCAATTAGATAGCTTCCTTGTAACCAATATGCTTAAAATTACTTACAGATTAAACATAAAAGAGCATACACAATAAGTAAAGAGACAACAACAATATAGAAGAGAAGCTACACTATATTTTATTTATATGCCCGATTCATACATATAAAGACAAAAAGCTCAAAAAAAAACTCAAACACAAATCCGTAGTCTGGCTTACAATTATATTTCACCACCTCTTAAGTTACAAAGTTGATCTATATATATATATATATA
>MU223136.1:4051597-4070883 GCA_018584345.1 Thuja plicata | reverse complement strand
TATATATATATAAACCATCTTGGAATCCTTAAGAAAAGAATGCAACAAGCTTCAGATGGTTTTAGATACCTAACCCTAAATACAGATAAAAAAAAAGACAAGATAAACCAAGCGGTGGAAAGACAAAACAGAGGATAAAATCTAATTTTCTCTTTTGTTTTCATGTGATCTTCGACATCTTTGGTTGTGTATATTGAAGAGAGTCTCTAATTTGATTTTGGTGATGATTAACCTGCTTGTCTTCCAAGAAATCTATACAAGGTGCTCTGACATTCTTTTATTCCTCATCAATTATGTCGAGGTCAATTGTGGTAGGCTTCTTCTTTTTAGGCTTTGTCATTATATCCCATGCTGCCACATCACTCTCTACAGGCTAACTAAAACTTTGAATATCTTGCAATTGTGCTTTTTGCCTTTCCCACCTAGCATTTGTAATTCCTTTAACATCTGTCACAAATTTATTCATGTTAGTCTCAACCTTGAATGCTTCATCCTGGATTTTATTGTAGCACTCCATATGTAAATATCCATTTGCAATAGATGCCTCTTTACTAGGAATCTTTCTATCAAAATATTCCTTCCAAGCCACCCAAGCTTTGATCTGATTGTCTTCTCCCTTGACTGGAGGAATGAATCTATTAAAATCTGTTCCAAATAAGCTCAATCTTGCCTCAATCTGATTTGACTTACCTTTGAAAAAAGGTAAAGCCACATTTATTTTGGCTATCTCTTCACCAACCTCAGTCACTATCTCTGGTAAATCCTGCCTATGTGGTTGTAAAGAGGCTAACCTTTCAAAAAGTTGCGTCCTATTTGACCAAGTTGAAAATTAAGGATTCAAAATATTAAGGTAACTAGTTTCCTCAGCATGTAAAATAGGTAATTTATTATATGAAGCTAGTACCAAGTTAGTTTTATCCTTCAAGATATCTATCCTATGCTGGAAAATATTTATTAATTGTCCATAGACCTTTTCATTACACTCACTCATCTTTTCCACAGATTATGCATTGTTCCCTATTTCCTTTGTCTAGATTTCTACATTTACACTTTGTTTGGGTGTGGCTGGGATAACTTCAAGATTTTCTAGTAATTTCCTAGTCAAATCCTCAACTAAATTTTCTAAAGCATGTATATTAATGTAGCACATCTCCCTATTCTTGGCCATGGCACTAGCCTCACTTATCAAAATATCACATTTTTGGGATAAATGCTTTTTTTTATCCTCATTAAGATGTGCCCAATGAGTTAAGATCTAAGAAATCTCCAAGTCATTTGTGTTGTATACTGACCATACCATCTAATTTCCTACCATGCTCTCTTGAATGCTTAACAGAGCTGGTTTCTAATCTTTAGGACCTAGGCTCCACATTGAAACTGCTTGAGACTTTGGATCATACCCAAATCCTTTAATCATTTTGCCAACTTCTACTTCAGATGTCAATTTAAAGTCTAGCTTCCTTCTACTTTGATCTATTATGAAGGCTGATGCTAGATCCCAACCCTTAGTAAGTAACACACCACTTTCTTTGACCAACTTCCTGGCCTCCTCAGGAGTCATTTCTTCAGACTCAAGATCATAGTTTTGTATGGCCAGGAGAGCGTCATTAGTGATGGGTTCTCCTCCCTCCAATCTCATATGTTCACTCACTTGTTTCTATTTATTCCATCTAAGGAGATATTTGAGCTCCTAAGTTTTGATGAAATTGTCATCATCAAGGAACTTTTGCTGATGGATAATTCTTTCATCAATACTAGTTAGGAGAGGTAATTCAATTTCTTCTTCAACCTCTTGTTGTAGTTTCTTTCCTTTTCTAATCTCTTTCCTCAACTAGTGATCATAAGGCCTATTTCCAGGAATAAGGGCACTCACACTATATTTCTTCTTTTATTTTCTCTCATAAGTTTATACATGTGAAGGTTCACCAATGTCAACTTCCTACCTTTTAAGTGTAGGCTCATCAGTAGTCTCATGCTCTGTGACCTTTGGTAGGTCAACAATATACTCCTATCCTTTTGCTGCAATCTTTAATAGTACATCTTGGTACTCTAGGTGAGCTCTAGGAGAAGGACATCCTTTATCACTATCATCATCATACTCTGACTTTGAATTTTCTCTATGGCCCTTTTCAGGTACCACTAGTGCTTCTTCCAGCTGATTACATAGAAGTGTGTGATTTTCAATCATTGCATCCAATCTCTTGAGATAAGGAAAATTAGGGTAGAATCCTCCTTAACTCATCCCTTTTCTCCTGACTTTCCTTTCCAATTCCATAACTTCTTGGATCTTATCTTCTCTTCTCACCACTTTTTCTTCTTCCAAAATATTTCTAATGGCATCCTCCTCCATACCTTCTTGATGAATATAGTTAAATGGTATGGTAGGGGTTAAAATCTTCTTGGCTCCCTTAATGAATCCTCCAATATCATTGTATCTGCACAAGGCTACACTCGTCTTGTAATGAATCATCCAATTATTTATTGGATCTATGGCCTTCTTTCCAATTAGAAACGGATACACTTTGAACTATCTAGGGGTAAATGTCCCCTTTCTATGTGGTGCTAAGTGTTCCTGATCTATCAACATTAGCTACCAGATAAATTCCATTGCAGCTATCCTAGTTGGAACATGTTATGGGAGATTATGAGGAGGATGTGAACATCCATATACTCTTATTATTGTAAAGTTGTTTCCCAGGTAGAAATCTCCCCAATTATGATCACCAGGCCACTTATCAACATACTCACATGGCCTCAAAGCTACAATACTTTTGCAGGTAACTTGGTCTTGTTCACTCCCAGGCTTTTCATTATAGGGTATACAATCCAATTCTCAAATCCACAGAAATCACAATCTTTAGGAGTGTAGTTCAACACTCTGATCCAGGATTGAATGAGGTTGGGCTGATTGAAATGGAACCTTTGGGGATTCAAATTTTGTATATCCATTATGGGATAATTGAAATAGAGAAATAAATGCATCAAAATAGAATAATGCAGAAACCTGGGCTCTTTGTCCTTCTTCTTGATAGCAATAAAACCCTGATGCATCCTATCAATAATATACTAGATATAATCATAACTAGTGCTCGTATACACATCTTGTATATCTAAAACCATCATCAAAATACCTGCATTTATCCTCTCTGCACCTCCATCCTTCCCTAGCACTCTACACAATGCACAAGAAATATATTTCATGTATTGGTTCAAATATTTATAGCAATAAGGAGCCAAACCTGCTATAGGGGGAATATAATTCCTTGTCTCCTTTGGCATGTGTTTCTTTATCATATTTTTGACAACCCCAGACTGCCTTTCATACCTTTCTTCTTGTTTTTTAGGGTTGATTTCAGTTGACATTTGATAAAAAAGGTTAAATGCTTGCATAAATGAATTTCTATTCAAAGCAAGTAACACAGTCCCATCAATTTTCTTAATTGTTTTACTAAGCTCATCATAATTGTTTGCTAGGGCTAAAATAAAATCAACATCTAAAAACACATCAGGAACTAATAACCTAGCTAGTCCACATGTCCAAGGATTCAAAATAGGAAAAGATCCATTAGAATTTTTATAAAAGTAATTGAACAAAGAATAACATGATGTTCCTGGTGTCTTCGCATCTCTGATGTTGACCAACTCATCAACCAAGATATCATCCTTTGCCCTCTTATTTTGTGAAAAACCTGGTAATAACTTCAGGAACTCATCTGAATAGTTCCTCTTTCCCTTGGCATCATCATCATCTATATCATCATTTTTTCCACTTGTCGAAGCCATACTGAATGCTTGACACATCTTGTTTTGTTTTGTTCTGTTCTCAATTTCTGGCACCGATATTGAAACAAATCTATCATAGGAAACCCTTACTCTAAACTGAGATGTATTTGAAATAATTTGAGAGAACTAAAAATCACACCAATTATTTTGAATTTTATATAAACTTAGCTCGATTCACTCTTCAAAAAGGAAACAATTCTCACTTTTTTCAGACACAACAAACTTAACCAATTCTCCACTTCTGAAAATCTGAATGCAAGGTAAGTGATAATGAACATGATACTGTCCATTTATGAAAAATGCTCAAAGTAAACATCTCATCATAGGAAAATCCTTCATTTCTGCCTTTAATTTCACATACTGTGCCATTAATATAAATTCTAGCCGTAGCCCTTAATCATGACAGGAAATCTAATTCGTATGAATGGTAAATTCATGAAAATTCTTATTAAAATTGATCAAGGGTTAAAAAAAATAATGTTAATGGCTCTTTTCATCAAATTTTCTACCTTGTCATTACTGTTATGCCCTCCTATTGGCCGGTGACTTTTCAACTATAACATGTCAACATCAATTTTAACTTTTCCTCATTGTATTCATCATTTTCCTTATCTAGCGACCTAGAGACTGTAATTTATCTCTATGTCGCTTAACATTTCATTTAACTCTGAATTCTTTCAGAGACCTAGAAAGAACATGTGTTCCTTTACTTTAGTTTATGCTTAGTCAGCTTCTGGTGATCATGCGACTGAAGAAATCCAAGTCCCTAAAAGAAAATCCTAACTCTGAGTTTATCATGCGACATCCTTCCCACCGTAGATTTCCTTGTAATTGGATGCTTATTGCTAAGTCTCTTAATCATATTAATCCTTTATGAGACTTCATGACTTAATATTATGTCGCTTAATCGCTAAGTAATTATCACTTAACTATTTTATACTGGAGACTTGGTGACTATAGTTCAATGTTACATTTATTTCCTTTTGTCTCTAAGTCACTAAAAGAAATTACCTTTACCATTTTCACCTAGAGACTTGATGGCTACCATTGATTTCTCATCTAATATCATCCAAAAGCTCTGCTAAGTCTCTGAAACCTTTATCTTAACTCACTTTTTATCCTGAGACTCAATGACAATGTAATCTTTAAAACTCACCGCTTAACTCTGATTTGATTTGGAGAAACCATGACCAAAGTATATCAAAGTCACCAAAATAATTTACTGATTGCAAGGATTATTGCGAGACTCTCCAACCACTGTTAGATCATTCATCTAATGAATGGTTTCTTCTCAATCTCTTAACCAAAGTGGCATATTCCTTTTCTCTCAGAGATAACGTGACAAGAGCATTCCGCTGAGTCTCTAAACCAAATGGAATATTCTTTCAACACGTAGAGACTTAGCGACCTATCTAAAAAGAACATGATTTATTTCATAACTTAAACTCAAAAAAGGTAACATTAAAACATAACTTCAACTTGGAAACTAGGGATTTTTTCATGTTTTGAGTGAAAATGACCCAAAGGCTTAGGGTTTCTAGTTTTTCAAAAGGATTTTAAGGTCAACAGAATTATTCGCAGTAGGATATTACCATTTTCAACTATGAACTCAACTTTTAGGGTACAAGAAAGGCATGCACTCTCAAAATTTTCAGGGAAAATTTCAAAATAGGCAAAACAACCAACATTGGCTCTATCTGTGGATGACTAAATGCAATTTTATGAAAAAGAATCATAGAATATCTTGTTGCAAACTTCTTATTCAGTGAAGGCTAATTTACACCTCAAAGGGAAACACACAACAAAAAATAAAACCTACCCCTATAAAATATGGTACAAATTTACTGGTGCATAAAACTTTGTTTTCAAATGAAGAAAGGTTTCAAAAATTTACCATGCATTGGAAAGTCATATTCTTCATCATCCATGTTATTCATAATATAGGAGTCTTTCCCAAAGCTTTTAGAAATAATAAAAGGCCCCAACCACAAAGATTCAAACTTTTTATGCTTACCTTTGTCTTCTGATCTTACATTCCATTGGAGCACTAAGTCACCAGATACAACCTTTCTGCAACTTGCTCTTTTTTCAAATAGATACTTCATTTTTTGTTGCAACTTTATGTTTTCTTTCTATCCTTCTCTTCTGATCTCATCAAGCTTAGTCAACTGTAACATTCTATCTTTCATTGGATCTGAGACTTCTAATTCTTCCTCTTGTATGAACTTGTATATTTGTAACAAATTATTCACATGAATCCTAGCCTAAAAACCATATACCAGCTCAAATGGTGATCTACCAGTAGCCTTCTTAGCTATTATTTTGTCAGCCCACAAGGCTAATCTCAACCTTGTATGATAGGCTCTCTTGTTCTTTTCTAAGGTTTTCTTTAAAATTTTCAAAATACTTTTGTTACTACATTATGCCTGGCCATTTCCTGGGGATGATATGGGGATGAATATGAAATTATAATGCCATATTCATTGCAAAAGTCTTTGATCTCATCAGATCTGAAACACATGGCATTATCCATGACCAATTTGGCTAGAATACCAAATCTAGTTAAAATATTTTCCAATAAAAACTCTGTAACTATCTTACTTGTTATTTTTTTAGTGGGGATAGCTTCTATCCATTTAGTAAAATAATCAATAGCCACTAATATCCAACTATGTCCTCCACTAGATTTTTCTGAAAATTCCACAATAAAGTCAATACCCCACATGGAAAAAGGTGCCTCAGCATTTACAGGATTTAACAACAGGGCACCTGAGAACTTTAACTTGTTTGAAAACCTTTGGCAAGGCTCACACTTGTAGACAAATGCATAGGTATCTTTAAAAACACTGGGCCAATAATACCCTGCCCTTAAAACCTTATGAGCAGTAGCTTTTGCGGAAAAATGCCCACCACATATCCAGCATGCATTTCAATCAATATTTTTTCAGCTTGATTTTTATCCAAACATAATATTAACACACCATTTTTATCCTTCCAATATAGGTCTCCTATACTCTTCCTTCTCCTCGATGAAACATATCGCGTTCGGATCCAACAATCGCCTTAATGATGCAAATGAGGCTTTGAGCGGAATCTAGTAAGTGATCTGGTCCCCTACTATTTTAAGGAGCCAAGCTGGTTCTTTATTGGGCATGCCTGATGTTTATATACTAGGCTGAAGGTAGTTCCATTTCCATAAAGTGATCTTTATTCTATTTCCAATGCATTTAAGGTGTACTTCTAAGCTTGCAACTTCAGACTCCTCTTTTGATTTTTTGTCATATTATTAGGACTTTTGGCATTTTTCAAGAAGAACACAGTATCAGTATAAAATGGTTGTCTTTCTATACTTGTGTCTGTCTGATCCTGTGTCTCTACATCATTTTCTTGAATGAAATCCAAGTTATCCTCTATCATGAGTTTTGCCAAACCTTTACCCCTTACTAACTTTGTAATGTGGATTTCAAGATTGAATTCTTGTATCATGTTTATCCACTTACACCTCTTACCAGTGAATTTTGACTAAGTAAGAATACCTTTGACTACTGAATGTGGGACATATGCTTGTACTTTAAAACAGACCAAATATGGTCTAAAAGATTTTACAGCTTTTACTAAAGCATATGCCTGCTCCTCCATCATCTCATAATTTAACTCTATAGCTTGAAGAGATTTACTATAAAAGGCAATTGGATGCTCAAAACCTTTTTCATCCTTTTGTAGTAACACAACATCAATTGTATGATAAGATGCAAATGAAAACAAAGAAAAAGGCTTACTATAATAAGGTGATTTTAAAATAGGAGCCTATTTTACTGCGTTCTTTATTTTCTCAAATACCATTTGAGCTTCTTCATTCCAATTAAATTGGGCATCTTTCTTTAGAAACTTTATGATGGGTTTGAAAATTTCTGCAAAATTTTCTATAAACCTTCTGACAAAATTAACCTTTCCTAAGAAATATTGTACTCCTTTCAGGTTCTTTGGAGCAATGACCTTCTCAATTGCCTCCTCTTTTAGGGTCTATTCTTACCCCATCCTTAGACACTATGTGTCCCAACAACTTTCCTTCCTGTACTGCAAAATGACATTTCTTAGGATTCATTGAAACACCATATTCTAAAGCTTTATTAAAAAATTTATTTAGGTGTTCACAATGATCTTCAGCCTTCTTAGAATATGAAGTTAGATCATCCTGATATATGGCCATGAACAAGTCAATAAACCTTTTAAAAGCAACATCGATAGCCCTCTGAAAATTTTCTCCTGCATTTATCAGTCCAAATGGCATTCTAATATGAACATAGGTTTCCCAAGGAGTGGTAAATGCATTCTTTTACTATTCTGATTCTTTAACTAAAACCTGGTTATATCGTGAGAAACCATCCTTCATTGATAGCAGCTCACAACCAGTCACTTTGTGTAACATTGCTTCCATATTAGGTAAGGAATAATTATCTTTTAATGAAGCAATATTTAAATTTCTAAAATCCACACACAACCTGATGTCACCATTCTTTTTTCTTACTAGCACCAAGTTTGAAACCCATGCTGAGTGTCTGATAGGAAAGATAATCCCAACATCCTTTAACTTCATCAACTCTTGCTGCATCTTAGGAGCCAATAAAGGATTGATAGGCCTTTGTTTTTTCCTAAATGGTTTTACCTCTGATTTCAGTGGGATCTGATTTTGGAAGAGGTCTTCCCTATAAGATTTTAAGTCCTCATATGACCATGCAAAAATATGCTTATATTTTCTCAGTAATTTAATCAAATTTGTCCTTATATGAGAATCTAAACCTTTTCCAATGTAAACAACTTGAGGACTAGTTTCTAATCCTATGTTTATTTCCTCCAAGTCCTCAATCTTAGCATTGCTTATTTTTTTTGAATTATCATGTTGACTACTAAACAATGCCTCAAGTTCAACCAGACCCTTAGGAATCTGATTAGAACCTAATTGGACAACCTCAATTCCTAAAACATAGTCTTTACCATCATTATTTTCAAGCAAAGTACTGCAATCTATGCTCTGGTTCTCATAATGGTCTAGACATTGAATGAATCTCAGAATATCTTGGTCACCCTGAAAAACTTGCCAGTTGTATATGTTATCTGGAACAACTAGTCTTGTCTTGACTTCCAGTATTGACACCCCATGTAAGGTCTGATCATCAGTTTTCAGAGCAACATTTGCTAAGAAATCTGCCATTATATTCTTTGACCTTTCTATTGAGTTTATATCAAAGGCATCAAACATTTCAATTTGATCCCAAATAGCATATTTATACATTTTTAATCTATCATTCTTTACTACATATTTGGATCTAATTTAGGCTACCACTAATTCAGAATCACCACAAACCTTTAAACATTTAATTCCATGTTTGATGGAAATTTCTAGCCCTAAAGACAAAGCCTCATACTCTGCAGTATTATTTGTACATTGAAAGGCCAATAAAAATGAATATTTAAAAGTTGTACCTGATGGAGATACCAATAACACACCAGCTCTTGACCCTTCTTCTGAGCAAGCTCCATCAAAATACATTTTCCACAATCCATCACTTTGTACCCTCAACTCTTTGACCAGAGGATCAATATTTTCACTTTGATGATAATGGTCATTCCTTTGCACTCCAAAATTCTCCACATCCACATCAATGCAACAATTAATGTTAGTGTCTTCAAACCATTCTATCATGTGAGGAGTTATATCCTCCCTTGACACCTTAACATTATTTCCAGCAATGTTGAAAGTAGCATATGATAAATCACTTTGTATACTACCTCCCATTGAAGCACTCCACTTTCTTGACATCAACATCCCATAGTGTGGTGGTATATCAACAACAAAAACATTCATAGTCAACACCACATCAAGAGATATTGCTAATTTATAAGGCATGGCTTCAATGGTACCAATCACAGGGACTTCTCTAGAATCCATTGCTTGACATCTCCCATGAGGAGTGTCCACTTGTAGTCCCATAGACCTCATAATTTCCACTGGCATAACAATGTTTGATGCTCTTGAATCAATCATACAAATTTTTAGCATCCTTCCATTAATTACTAGTGAAAGAAAAATGGGTCAACAACTTTAGGGGAAGAAGTTGTGTTAAGAAAATTTGAGGAATTTCAGAAGTTAATACTTCAACTTCCTTCCCTTTGTTAATTGGTTTCTTATAAACATTTTCTGTATTTTGAGCCTTCATTGTAGACACACTATTTAATAATGACAAAACCTTTTCTTTATGTTCTTTGATTCTCATCATTTCTAAAAATGGCACTTTCACATTCATTTGAGATAAACAATGACCCATATCTAGTGGAGTATATTTTACATCTAACGATTTTGATTTTTCAACAATAATATCATTTTCCTCAATCTGTATATTCAGAGTTGGTTCTTTAGATTTTCTATTTTCTATTCTAAGAGTAGAAGTACTTGTTTCTTTCTCTTTTGATTTTCCTTTTTGTACAACATTTGGTTCTAAGGCTTTTGTCACAATTTTGACCTTAGGTTTGTTTGCATTTTCCTCAGGTCCTTCCTTATTCTGTACATATTTGGTGTCTATTTTTTTTTCTTTTATAAACACACCAGATGGCTGACTACCAGTACCACCTACTACTTCATTTCTTAAATGGTAATTACTTCTAGCCTCATTTACTAGGTCTGTAGTAATCTGTGCTTTCTCTTTATCTAAAGCTTTCCTGATAAATGGAAGATATTGATTGTTTTGAGCATAAAATCTTATATGGTCATCAGTTTCCTCTACTTCACTATCTGATAAAAATTGTTGATGACTGAACTCTACATTTCCTTGTGAACTATATGAATCATGATTTTCATTTTTGATTATCTGAGTCTATATCATGACATGAATATGCATTCATCATATTGTGATCACAATGTTCACCCTCATCATTTCCTTGTTCTTCATTTACTTTCAAATCCAAGGAAAAAATACAAAAAATTAGGGTTGTGTGGGGCCTCACAAGTCTCACACTAGAAATCATCATTGCATAAATGGACAACATTTTTATGCAGAGGGTATGGATTTCAGTTATCATTTTCCTCTTTTCTAGGTGAAACAATAGGCTTCCAATCCTTAAACTGAGTTCCATAAGGATGATTTTTCATTATATTCTAAGGATTGTAAGTATTATTTTAAGAAGGCCTATAGTTCTGAGGATCCCTATATTCCTTATATTCTGGTTCTTTTAGATTACTCCTACTAAACCTTGAATCATCTCTCCTATTTAATTTACCAGACACCCTTCTATTCATTTCAATATTTATTGCAATCTTATAAGCATCAGTAAGAGTTCTAGGGGTTTTATCCCTAAGATCATATCCCATTTTATAATCAAAGGCATTCAAATAAGTTGCTAGACATACCTCTTCATCCAGCCTTATTTTTTGAAATAATTTGTGCATTACCCTTTGAAATCTAGTATTAAACTCAGTGACCTCTTCATTGTAATTCTTTTTGATATTATTGAACTCATTGAGCAAGAATCCTTTGTTTGTTTTATCACCATACTTATCTTTAAATAATTCAATTAACTCATCCATGGAAGAAAAAAAACCATTAGAAAGGCTTCTTAACCATTCTCTAGCATCCTCTACTAGAGACTGAACAAAAAGATTCATTAACACATCTTCATGAGTGATATTTAAATCATAAACAAAATCAATGAATTTTCTTAAGTGTGTTTCACAAGAAATAATATTATTACTTGCAAACTTTGGGAGCTTTTCTCCTATATCACCCACATCTTTTGGAAATGTATTGGGGTATCCAGGGACACCAATGAAGTTAAACTTTTTATACCTCTCATTATGCAATGTTTTTCTTTGAAAATTATCATTCTATTTAAAAGTGGTGGCTTTTACTTTACACACTATTGTATTCTTTGTTCCGGCATAAGAATATTTGGAAGACTACAAAAAATTTATTTTCTTCTTCATTTCAATTGTTGCAGCTTCCGTTTGTGCCTTTTCTAACATTTTTTCCATGGTCTCCTTTGGAATTCTTAGTTTCTCAAGATCAATATCCAACTTGGACATACGCTCTGTTAAAGGCCTCTAAAACTTAGGTTCCTCAACTTTGATTTTATTCATCTTTTGCTTTCCTTTAACATTTCGTGAACTAGAAGCTCTGTGAGTGAGTGGTATTTCTTGATCCTTTTGATATCTCTTTGTATTCTTTGTGGTTTGGTATCTTAAAGATCTTCTTTTAATTTTATCAACATCTTTCTTTTCATGTTTTTTCTTCTTTCTAAATTCTTTTTCCCTTTTCATCTGTGGAATAAGGGCAAGATGTTTCATGATGAGTCTCTCTTCTTTTGTAAGTTCATCAGAGGGAAATTCTTCAGAATCTGAACTAATTGTATCTGTTTCCTCTCTTTCACTAGAAGTAGAAGTAGCTATAGGTGTTTCTAGTACCTTTTCTAGAGCTTCTTCATATTCTGAAGTATTTCCATCATGAATAGACTGATTTCTACCTACCTCTTTCCTAGTATTACTTTCTTTTCCTCTTGGTGGAGTTTCATCTATGTTGACTTGGTTTCTTTTCTTTCTCCAAGACGTCTCCATTCTTAAAGTTGAAGCAAATCCACCATCTAATGCAGTTTCAGGATTCTTTCTAGCTTTTGACCTAGTATTAATTTTGAAATATTTTTACTTAACTTCTCACTGATCACAAAGGTTTAACTTTAGAGTCACCACCCAAAAATTGCTTGGGATAAATGAAAACTTGTCAAAATGACCTTAGCAACTATAACTATTATGGAAGATTTGAATTAAGACAACTTCAAATATAACTGATTATACTGATTATGGTAGATTTGAATTAAGACAACTCAACTATAATGAAAAATTTTAAACTTTAGAACACTAGAGATTTCTAAATACTTCAACAATACTTTAAAATCTCCCTCCCTAGCGGAGTCACCAATTTGTTAGAGTTTTTTCTTGCTAAACTTTCAAGAGGTGCTTGAATACTTGATTAACTCTATGACTCCCAATATTTTAAACTAATGATCTAAGCAAGAGAAAACTCTAATTGATGAGGATTTATGATAATATTTGGGGAAACTTATTATCACCTCCTTCTTTTTAGGTTCTACAACACCCAGACAAGTATTACCTATATATAATTGCTGTCTCACAGTATTAGTAAATGTGGATACTGATTTGCTGCTTGTTTACTATATTATCTTGTAAATTATTCTGCATAAGACTGAAAACAACTTGACATAGAGCTTAACCATGAAAACAATTGAAATGATAACAACAAACAATAGTTCTTTAAGGATGTTCATCCTTCTTCTTTTTTAGTTCTCAGAACTTAGAAAGGGTAACTGTTGAGCATTGTTTTGACACAAGCCAACTTGCTAGGATCTTGAGATTCGATTTCCTCTCTTCAAAGAATAACAGAGTTATTCCCAAGGTTCTCTAGGGTCGGGTAATAACCTGCTTGGTTACTTAGTTGAAGATAAATGTGATTGTTCATGAGAAGGCATTTGCTGGTACATTCAAGACAACAAACTGTAAAATACTGTTAGTTTCTTTTTTTTTCATTTTTCATTTTAACAAGTATGGGTATGGTAAATAACATGCAACTTTGTACATTTCAAGATATCAATTTTTAGAATTTCAAGACAAAATTTAAAGAGGTGAGGGTAACAAGAAATGCAACAAATTGTAAAGAAAAGTGAAATCCTTAAGACATAAACCATTGTAAACCTTTCCTTGCGAATTAAATGTTGGAGAGCTTTGGAACAACCTACAAAGCATAAATCAGACCCCGTCACAATTCACTACTCCACAGATGCAAGTGTTTTGGAGAAAAGATATGTTTTACCCGTATGAGATATTCAAAATCTATCAAATCATGAAGCCACCAAGACATGCGCACCCATGAGACGGATTTATCATTAAGCCCAAAGATGACCTCCTCCACACATTTGTCACAACAAGGTAGATGTGCAATAGAAAATTCTAACAAAAAGAAGCATGAATTTGAAACACAATAATACAAAGGGCTCTCTAAAAATAAAGAATAATGGAAGCATACATTCAATAAATTTTCATAGATAGCAGTAATTCACACACCATAAATGAAGCACCTAATGTAGATCTTTATTGTATTAAGAAGTCAGCCATTTACATTGCTTTTTGATTACAATATATAGAGTTTTGATCTACAACTCTAATTTTCGGAGTTAGGGCATCAGATAGTCTAAACTAAAGAAAAAAGCTAAAACTAGAACTTTGCTGAAGGGAAACTACTGCTAACTGATACTATATAACTAGCATGGATTCTTAAACCCATTTAAAATCCATTTTCTCATGCAAAGAGGGGAAAATATGCCTAGAAGAGAAAGGGAAAGAAGGTAAGTTCCTTCTGTGAACTTGGCGTCTTCTTCTTGATTCTTGTGGTACTTCTTGGATTCTTCATCTGAGGCTGTTACTGGCGGTGGGAACTGATGGGAGACCCTTAGTCCCTCTAAAATGAACACAAGTTGTCCATTCATTTGATCTGGAGTCCAACTGGTGTTGATAAAAGTGACCTTGATAGAAGCACCCAAATTTCGGACCCCAACCTCTAGCCTGAAACTTTAATGCCTTTAAAATTTCTTAAGTATTTCCCAACATTCAAAATTCAGAAGAGTCCCAAAACTTTGGACTTGTCGCAGGCCGAAAAAACTTGAAGAAGCCGAAAAGGCTGAAAAAAATCTGCCTTAGTAGAAATTCAGCTAAGTGTGAAAATCTTGCCCCGTGCACTTGTTAACTAAACCTTGAAGCTTTATCTAGGAATGACTTTTGGGTGAGCTGTTCGGAGCCTCTGTACTATCTCCTAAACTTCTTTAAAATTTACCTCCTTCCCTTTTATCTTTGTGACCCTTCATTCTTGTCCCTTTCTGAAGATAGTCAATACAAAAGAGAAGACCGTGATCTCTTCCTCATGTTGGGACATCCTTTGTATTTCCTCTTTTGGGTAAAATAATTGTTGTAGGACCTCTTTGGTTCTAACTCTTGCCAAAACATCTTTGAACTGTTCAACCACCTCTTTCAACAGACGTAGAGCCTCTCTATCTTTATCTTGATATACATCAAGGCTGACCCCTATGAATAACACATCCATATCTTCAATCCATTTTGTCACTTCCTCTCGCTTGTCAGCTATGAGGGCCTAGTGTTTCTTGTAAACCTTAATTGTTTTGGTCATATGTTCAGTCCATGTCTTAAAATTGTCTAGTTCTTCACCTTCATAGGCCTTCACTAGGATTTGGAAATGTTGCTCTTGGATTATCTCTAAGTCCTGGAGGGCTGCTTGCCACTTACCTTTTTCTGAATCTATACCCCCATCATTCTCCACCAGGTGAATTAGTGAATTGGCTTCAACTAATACAATCTGGTATGGCCTGAATACCAATGGGATAGCCTTCTCTGTGAATTGTTTGAAGTTATTTCTCCAATCAACACTTGCCTTGATGAAAGAAGGAGCCAAACCTGCTGGAAAATTTGGTGTAGCCTTTTTATTTAGCATGGCTTGTAATGAAGCCTCTGAACAATTTGGGTCAACAGGACCCACCATGTTTTGAATGAATCCTTTTAAAGCTTCATTTTGGTCTATTAAAGTTTTGATGGTCTCTTCATCTTTATTCATGAACCCCAAAGTGTGCTTAAGCCCTAGAGCTACTAGTGTCTTGCTCCCTTCTCTGGTGGGTTCACCTAGATCAACCTCTCTGAATGTATAATATTCCATTGTGCCAGGTGTTTGAGAAGTACTTGGGGGTGTTGGTGCTATTTCTTGTCCAATTTATGTCTTGTAATTTTCTTAGGGTCTCCTGTCATTATTGGTGTCAAGGGTTTTAGGATTGATTTTCAAATTATTTTCATCTCTCTACAAAAGTTCCCCAAGCCCTTAGCCTAATTAAAAATGGTTAAAAAATGACTAGAAAAACCCTAAATGCCTCGGTCGGTTCTATTTTCATGTTAATTTTTTGGTCACTTAAGTCATTTTAAGTCATGTGTTTGTGTTGAATGGGTTGCTTTTGTCAAAAGATTGTATCATCCTAAATGCTTTAATAATTCCTAAGTCTCGCCATGTAGGTCCCTTTTACATCATCCCCCTATGTATTAGGCAACTCAAAAAATATTGGATGGCACACTTATTCACTTATCTCCCAGATGCTTGACATCTAACATATAAGCGAATAAGCAGAGGTGACGTGTGTCCTTGGTGGGGTCGAGATGCTCGAAATCTAACATATAAGTGAATAAGAGGAGGTGACACGTGTCCTTAGTGGGGCTGAGCATGTTAAGAAAGTCCTTTGTTAAAAGGTGAGAAACTCAAAAAATATCATATGGTGCACTTATTCGCTAATCTCCAAGATGCTTGACATCTAACATATAAGTGAATAAGCAGAGGTGATGCGTGTCCTTGGTGGGGCCAAGAATATCGTAAAGGAATTTTTTTAAATAGTACAAGAGTTTGGAAAGATCTGATGGCCCACTTAATTGCTTAAAGAGAAGATGCTTGATATCTAATGAATAAGCGAATAAGTAGTGATGACACTTGTCCAGGGAAGAACGTGGGTCCAGTTGTAGACGAGTATGAAAGGTGTTAAAACCTAGAAAGATCTGACAGCTCACTTAATCGCTTATATCCAAGATGCTCGACATCTAACAAATAAGAGAATAAGTAGTGATGACATCTGGCAGTTGGTGGGCCCAGGCACTCAAAGTTGGCGAATGTTTAAAGTTAAATTAAGTTGTTTCATATCTAATGGCTCACTTAATCACTTATATCCAAGATGCTTGACATCCAAAAAATAAGAAAATAAGTGGAGGTGACACATGTCCACAGTTGATAGTGATTTCTAGGAAAATAAGATAGCTGTCAGATGCGAAGAGTGATGTCCAGAATCAACGGCTGAAATTCAAAATTGACAGAACAAGTTGCAGAAAGCCATTAAACCACAAAATTGAAGCTCTGGATTAATTGCAAAATGTGTGACACCTCTAGTCGAATTCAATTCGAAAGACTAATTTGATTGAGGCCATGAAATTTATTAAGCCAACTGCAGCCTCAATAATTCACCAAAGTTATTTGAGCCAAGATAGAATTGCGGAAAAAACTAGCTCCACGTGACTTTTGTGCAGAACGGGTAAGCTTATTATTCACTTACATTCAAAATTGGGGTAGAATTTGCAGTTCAGAGAAGGTTTTATAGCTCTTGTTTCAGAATCTGGTTCTAGTATTGATAGAAAAACCTTAGAATGGCCCCCAGACTTGAAATTTCAGGACAGGTCGATTACCAAAAAGGGAATGTTAGGGAAGATTTGTTGCGGCAGTTACCATTGTCTTCAGGGGATGCCACACAAGATAAAAAAGAAGTTCCACAACATCCCCACTTCAAAATTGGGGAAGGATTATATGATTCAGGTAGGTGGGCAAAAGATGCTATTACTAGTTTTGATGGCCTTACTCTGTTCAGGACGACCTATAGTCAAAGGAATGCCTCTACTCCGGACTGCAATATTTGGGAATTAGATGTGGGAAAACTGATAGCTCCCGATGTGTTCATGGATACAGATTTATTCATCTTGATCATGAACACCTATGATAAGCTGGCTAGGGTTGTTAGGGATACCCAGGGAAACTTAATATTGACTGTATCAGTAGATGAAATTAGAAGGATTTTCAAGCTGACTGATCCCTCCCAAAATATGGATGATATTGATCTTAATTATTTCAAAGAAATATACAATAACCAAAGAGACTATTACAGGGGAGAAGTAGTGAAGGGGTATACCAACAAAATAGGAGACTTGGTAGTGAGAGGGCCTATAACCCTAGAAGCCTTTAAATTGGATCTTTTCAATGGCAAAGCCAGAAAAATGTACAGTGCCTTGTGCAATGTTTTGGGGATAAATGAAGAGGGGGCAATGCCTGTCCATATAATGGTGATGGTTTTTTAGATTCTACATCCCCACTTGTCAGTGGTTTTTGATTATGCATCTTATATTGCTCATGAAATGCATGATGGTTTGTAAGGGATCCAAGATGGCAATATACAGAAACCAATGGGTTGGTATTCCCTCATGATGCATATGTTCTTATTCAACAGTGTTGACTTCTTTGAAGAAGAAATGGAATTGGAAAATTTCCAAGATGGTAAAGAATTGCCTGTTTAGATGTGGAGTGTATATTTGTCCTGGGAGAGAAACAATGCTAGCTATGTGTATTTTGACAAAGTTTTTGCAACTAGACTTAAGTCATTGCTAAGCAACCAAAATGCTAGAGTTCATAATGAAATAATGATGCTTTGATAGCCTATGGAGTATGCCCCGGAGTTGAAAATTTCTCACAATTGGGGAGATTTAATCTTGTACCCTTTTGCCACAATGATTAGGGTTTATGGTTTCAGAGGTACTCCTTATGTGTTACCCTATAGAGTCCCACTCAAGATTGGGATAGTAGAAATTATAAGACAATTAGGTGGGCTGCAGGAGGAAGCCTTGACCGAAAAGATGAAGGGAAATATCTTTCCTACCCTCACTAGAGCCCATCATTTTATCATAACAAAAGGGGGGTGGACACAGTTTGGCAAATACTTTGAGCCCTATCATTTATCCACTTCCATATCCAGGTGTGTAGATAATGAATATTTTATCATGGGCATGTTCAAGACGAGGACCAATTGTATAATGTCAAAGCATCAATTCTACTATCCAGAGGATATTATCAAGAACATTTTTGACCTAGAGGTTCAAGAAGTCTGGAAGGCAAAATGGATGGCATATAAGAAATCCTTGGACTTTGTCCAGAATTTTGACAAGACCTATGATCCTCTAAAGGATTTTTTCCCATGGTCTTATAAAATTGATTCACTAATGAATCTTTTTGAGGGAATAATGCAAACGCTAAATGAGAAGAGGTAGAGAGCAGTTGATAGTGATCCAAAAAAGGCTCTTGCTATTTTGAATAGAATCCCACAAAGCATAATAGTTCCACATGGGAACTATGTAGTATACAAAAGAAGAGGATATACCACTATTGCTCCAAGAGTTGAAAAGCCCATTCAGCATAAGGGAAAGAGGCCAATGGATACTGATGTTCAAGAACTACCCTCTCTAAAGAGGCAAAGGGTGGAGACAAAAGAACAAGTAGGTGAATTATATTCTCCTTCCCAATCCCCTATGTAATATGATGACCAGACGATTGCTGAGCAATTGCTCAAGATGAGAAATTCTGGTGAAGTAGTTGTTACCACTCAAGAACTACAAGAAGGGATGCCAGAAGAGCCTAAACATACATCATCTGACCTTACAGTGGTATAATTTGCTGGCAAGTAATTAGATCCTGTGACCAAACAAGCTAGTGATGAATTCTTGTCTGATGACAATTTCATCAAAACTAGGGCTTTTATTCAGTTCCTATGGAGATGCCATATTGGTGAATACAATGATAAGTGCCAGA